>JAOTRN010000031.1:2922549-2934758 GCA_028566695.1 Bagroides melapterus
ATATGATATGATATATGATAATATATATATATTAATTATAGATAGATCTTACATTTTGTGGTGAACTCGCACCAGCATGTAAGCTACGTTATATTTAACCATTTAAGACCCGTTAATGATCACTCATACATTCCTGAAAAGCCATTTAAATTCCATTTAAAAGAGGGCAAAGTCTTACAGGAGGAAACCAATGCAAACACCGACAGTTTGTTGTGCCTCTCTCTCGGCTGGCTGACAGCCTAAAGCCAGCTAAAGCGATTTCGCTTCAGTCATCACCGGTAGCTAGTACAGTGTAAAGGTCAGTGTATGTGAATGATTATTTATACACCCTTCACACACCCTGTAATCACACACACACACACACACACACACGTCATACTGTTACATAAAACAATACATAGTATATAAAGAACAAAACAATAATAAAATCTAACATTGTAAATTTTATATATATATGATCAAATTCAACCTATATCCTAATACTTAAGGAATGTTAACAAAATGCATAAAGTAAGCATTATTTTGCCAAACAATATAGGTTCCGAAAAACGATGCTAAATCAGTCCAGTCATTCAAAAGGAAACGTTTCAAAGAAGTAATAAACACAAGTAACTGAGTTCAACTTCCTCTAATAAAATTGTAGAACTAATCCTCTTCCTAGAACTATTCCTTCTCTTCCTAATTCACAATTCGGTCCTAAATACAGCTTCTAGTCAAAGCCAGTCAGGTTGATAGTCTGAATATTATATAATAGGTGGATGTGGATACATGAGGGTAAGGAGACTAATAGATGATTAGGAATAGATAGCAGTCAAACAACCGGAAAAGACCAATAATACACACTCCTGTTTTAACATTTTTTTTTTATTATGAATGACTTTTCTAAATCCAAATGAAGCCATCAACAAGTAACCACAGTTCATCTAATCAAAGCATCTAACAGTCAGCCATGTAAAACATGTCTATCCAGCATGGCTTGTTTGTATCAGTGATCATGAAGCTGACAGGAGGAGTTAAAGTAGCTTAGTGGTTAGCATGTTTGCCTTGCGCCTCTGGGGTTAAAATTCGCTCTCTTGGAGCACACGGTTTCTGGGTTTTCGCTAAGCCTCACACTTTCGACTAAAGGTACGAATTCTGACAGGATTAATCCAATTTTTAACTCCTGATGGAGGTTGTGTGGTGAAAACCCTGGAGATCTTCCTCCTCATGTGCACATCCAGAGAAGATGTTCTAACGTTTCTCTCATAATCCCGTCTTTATAACGTTTGGCTGAACGACCTTATGACCTCGTGATACATCCTGTCTGTTTGGCTCATGGTTTTAGATTATTCTATAAAAGCATTATTGTAAAACCCCTCTGTGTGTGGAGTTTGCATGTTCTCCCCATGCTTCAGCAAGGTTCCTCTGAGTACTTTGTTTTCTTCTCCAAGTCTAAAGACACGCACTGTAGTCTATCCCCAGTGTGTCTGAGTGATTGAGTGTGTGAGAGTGCACTGACACCCTGTCCAGCATATCCCCTGTCTCATGTCCCACGTCCCCCGGGCTCTCTGTTTAAGAAATGTGCTGCAGAAAAATATGAACGGATAAAGCACACGAAGCAAATTACGTGTAAGCTCATTTGTACTTTAAATTGTTCTGAGGCAAATGTTGAACAATAAAAAGCAAAATTAAAGTTACACAGCTAGCATGGGTCAGACAAATCAGAAATTAACATGTAGTGACTAGGAACTGAACTAATAACTGACCATTTAACCCATAAAACTTAACCTCTGCTTCATAAATGGTATATGTACTTTGATCTAACTCTGTGATTTCATTTACAGTCATCACTGGAGTGCAATGAAGTACAATGAAGTACAAAATAAAGACTTTTTATAAATGTTGTGTCTTGCTAGCTGACTAGAATGTCACAGAAAGTACGACTTCATTATATAATTACGATTCAAAGGATATAAAGTTAAAAAAACTTAGCAAGACTTCCTCCTTATGTGCTACAGCCATACTCATGATCGTGCTTTACTCCCTACGAAGACTACGCCATAAATAATGACCATAAAAAAGTTCCACATCTGTAGCTTTTGAAAGTCACATCTGTACAAGTCATTTTTCACAGAATGTACTGAAATCTCTCTTTTGCCTGTGCTACTTCTTATGTCTGACAGTGAACATGAGCTAATTCCCAAATGCAGCCGATATTTGCAGATACATGATCGTGTGAATGTGACTTTGTGTATGTCTGTGATCATCATCTCACATTCTGCCCATTTTAGGTAAGTCAGCTGTCCTGCTAGGTATTTCAGTTAACTGTAAAAAAAAAAAAAAAATGTTCAGTACAAATGAATGTAATAAAAGTTCTTGAGCTTCACCCCACTGATGTACTTGCCCTACACTTACTTATATATATATTTACTTTTATACTTACTATTTACTTACACACTCATCTTATTCACTATAATAATGTTGCTGTTGTTGTTGTTGCTGCTCGGGGTCACCACAGCGAATCACATGGTCCGCACGTTAGATTTTGGTTCTACGCCAGAAGGCCTTCCTGATACAACCCTCCCTGCAATTTTATCCAGGCTTGGTACCAGCACTGAGAGTTAACTCTTCAGTGACTGGATTAGATCCCTGCCTACGACTTGAACCCGGGCCATGCAATGAAAGCATGGGATTCTGCTGCTGGACCACCAGGAGACGCTGGTCTTAAATCAGACAGTTCTTTATTAAGTTAAAACGAGCACGTCACTCCTCAGACTGACATCAGTACATCAGATCTCATTCTTGCAGTTATCTCAGTTAAGGTTGAGAAGTGTTAGGAACTCTTACTGAAATTCCTTGAACATATACGACAATAAAAAGGCATACTTTATAAAGTCAAAAGTGTAGTCAGTAGAAAATAAAGAGTAATATTATTGTATTGAAACGTCGTTAATATTAGGTATAAGAAAATGACTCTATAAAAATACTCAAATTTCGTCAAAAAACAGAATAAACGTTTGCTGTATTGTTTTGCCAGACTGAAATCTTGATCTCTGTTGAAATGAAAACGTCACTGAGCATGTTCTCCTCTTACAACGATGCCACTCTAACCTTCTTTACTGTTGTGTGCTGCCTCAAGCACCCTGTTGATTCTGGTGATTACAGAGCAGCACACTGACTCCCAAACATGACGTATATGTAACGTCTCTCAACTCAACACTTCTAATAGTTTTTCTTGCTGCGGTAAACAACACACACCTACAGAAAGGGTAAACGTCTGTTTTGGGTGCATTAAGTGTAGACAGGAAAGAGGTCGTTTCTCCTGTCAGTGGGCTGCAGGAGGAGAGAAGCAGCAGTACGACATTACACATCACTGCTTTCAGCTTTCTTTTGGGAGTGTTTCACTTTTCCTTGTACAGTTCATCATTCAGAAGAGACGTATGTTCTGAGCAATTTGCAAGTAAGGAAGTAAATAATCCAAGCTAAACGTCTAAGAGTTTACAGTAGTGGCTTTCATACAGTGCAGAGACTCTAACCTTTCAGGTCAATACACTTACATTAAAAAAAAAAACAAGGTATATAATATAATGTCAAATCTCAAATATAAGGTGCATCCCAAATCGCAAACATGTGCACTAAACTACTGCACTTTGTGGCAGAAATAGTGTGAATTGTGCGTTCCAACAGTAAGAAGTGCACTTCAGGTACCTGGATGATGTGATTATTCAACTGAAAAAATATCAGTAAAAGTGCGGAATGTTGGACGCTTCCGGCAAGCGTACGCAGAAGGGTGGAGCTACCGGGTGCTGACGCTAGATGAGGAAAAATTTGAAGATAACAGACACACTGGTGAAGAAAAATCTTACAAATGTCCATTTTTTTTCTTTTAAAAACTCACCACATTCTAATAAAGCTAGTTAGCATTGTGTTATTTTTACAAATTGTAAAAAAAAATGTTTTCATGAGATTAATTTAAAAAACTTTATTTTATTGTAAATGTAAATTGAAATAATAAAAGTGTATACTATTTAAAGCATTGATATCTCGAAAGAATCAAATTAGCAGCGTAAGCTTTTTTTTTTTATAAGGATTCTTTTGCTTTCTAAATGACTTTTACTTAGAACTGTGGACTGCAAAAAAAAAAATCTTAGAAAATGTATAGATACATTTTTTGAATATATTAAGCCATTGCGTTTCTTTCTAGAAAGAAAATGTTTGGAATTTGCTAAATAATCTGCCACCAGAACATCAGCAGACAATCTGAGAAGAGTAGAGAGAGATACGGTACGTGTCGATCGGCTCTCTAGATCAGCAGTCAGGGCACTGCTCAGGGAGTTGGACATTTTAAAGTCTGTCTATTTCACAGAAAGCTGCCTGTGAACTGCAACATTCGCTCTCCAAAAATCCCTTAATGCACCGCAAAAACCAGGATGCATCACTGCTCACTGTGTTCTCTTATGAAAATGACATCATATTTTCTGAATCCACTCAGCTCAGAAATAAAAGAGTTGGCCAAACTCTCAGCCAACTTTGTGGACAAATATAAGTAGCTTGTTATTGGTGTTGTAGCTCTCAAATGTTTACTTACATTAGTGACTTAACTTTAATAATTTTGTTCAACAATTCATGACTGTCCCAATGTGTAGCTTCTCAGGATCTGACTCACCCCCTTGTGAGCTGAGTGAGGTGCATCCATACCTTTAATCCTTTCCTATTTGTTTTATAATAATTGCTAAATAATCCTGTATAAAGCCAAGAATGTTTTTTCTCACCACTGCTCCAAGATCTGAACAATTCACTGCAACAGAGAAATGTATTTCTATATTCTAAGATTAGCATATGTCTATACTCATAAACTCTAACAGGTTTAGAAAGTCATAGGAAATACTCCAAGTGATTGTTAAACCATGATAGAAACACTGCAACAATAACAAACATGTCAAGCTTGTCTATGTGAAGGGGAGGAATGTAGAGTAGAGTAGAGTGGAGTACTTTTTTTAACCCTCCCTGGGGAAATTTTCATACTGTTTCTAACTGGCACATCCTACACAATGACTAGCTCTTCTATAATTCAGAGAGCTTGTGCTGTAGAGAACAGGCCACATTTGGTTTGCTCGAAATGAATCCTGACTACAGATCAGAAAGCAAGACAGCACTGCTAAGAAATATTCAAAGCATCACAACTTCCTTTAATTCGGATTTCCGTGAAAACGTCAGCATAACGTGACTGAAAGGAGGGAACTCTGGCATCATGTGGCATGTATTTCCCTTTCAAACAGCCTTCCTGTTGTTAGGAGCAATCCCAGTATGCAAAACTGCATTTTCTTTTACGCATTTTCTTTGCACTACACCCTCAACCCCAGTGGCTTTTAAAATCTTATTGCTGACAAGCTGGACAACATACCCAGAGCTCTTCATGTAAAACACGTACCAAAAAGAACATAATTAGTTCAATGAAGGGAAATGCAGCGGGTAAAAAAGCAGCCAGCATCTTATGTGGTTAAAGCCACAACCACAGCAACACCATACAGATTGTAAACTCCCAAGCTTGAAAAGCGTGTATGTCAGTGACCTCATCAATGCAAATAAAAGCAGGCCCACAGCAAAGGACAGAGAGAGACGAGAAGACAGGCAGAACTTGCCAGCAAACTCTGCAGCAGTCATGTTTAATGCTGACTTGCTTACATTTTTAGCAAATGCAAGCAGGTGCAGCAAAAGCAAGATGATCTCTGGTGAGATGAGGCAGCCAGACTGTTCTGCGTTCAGCGTACCTACATTAGGGATGTCTTTTTAGGAATAATAAACCCCACACCTCTATTTTCAATCCTGGTCCCTCTCAGAATGCATACAATTTTTATTTCATTGTCACATGAACCACCACACAAAACAAACCTTGGTAAAAAACCCTGATAGGTAACAAAACATAATTGTCTGATTGCTTATACTGAGCTTCCATTATTTATACTTGTAAGCGTAACCGAAGCAGAGGTGTAAAATCAAGTTGGGCATCCACATCTCTACTTTTGTGCATTAGTGAGCAAGCTTCATTTCCTTTTGAGTCACACCAAAGAGGAAGTGAAACGGTGTATATGAAATTAGTAAGAATAAGTCCTCCGCAGCATTGTCACCCCACAACTTCGCCTTTCCATGAGCTATTCTAGTCTCACAAAGAAACAGGATCATAAACACTGCCATTATACAGGCGCTAGTACAGACACACAGGTTTGACACCCTAATTAATAATGACACTGAGTGTGCTAAATAGACATATATATATATAGTCCTTCTAAGACTGCAAACCTCCTGATGTGGTATAATGTGTGTGTGCTGTGCACTGAAGCAGAAGAGCTTTATAGGATCGTCATAAATTTAAGTCATTAAAGTATGACGTGTGTCCATCATTGTCAACAGTGAATGCAAGACTGCCAACAAATGAACACCTGACATGAGAGATTTACCGAACCTACAAGAACACAGCTTATTATTAGTTTTGTCTGTACCTATAAACTCCACAGAGATCTTTCACAGTTGAATTTAAGCTTAGTACACATCATTAACACATAACCTCCATCCTCCCAGCACAATGGGCTCGTGCACTTCCTCACCACCTGCTATGTAAAAAAAAAAGGAACAATAATAACTTCCAGCTTAACCGGACTTTAACTGTTGACTTTTATTAACCGAAGAGGGGGGAAAGATCCGCACAGGAAAGGATCAACACATCAGGAAAACAGCACAGTGGGAATGATAGACTGGGCAAAATTTCATTGTTCATAATGTCATGTTTGAACAAAAAAAAAAGGATATTTCTTCAGATAGACGCCTGTTCGCGCTCTTGTCTCTCGTGTTAGTTCTTGCCAAAACTTTCAGCTTTTTGCTAAATCACACAAAAAATGTCAATGTAAACGGATCTAACTAGACAAACAGCTAATACGAGCGCTTGAAAGAATAGCGCATGCGCAAAAGCCTTGACCTCTTACCGACAATATATATTTTTTTTTGGAAGTTGTTGAAATTCCTTTTTTGAAAGAGTTTGCCTGTAGCCCGTTTTACTCATTAGTCCCTTTAACATGCAGGACGTGTAGCTGCCTGTTGTGGAATCTACACTTGAATTCCGTGCCAATAAACTCCATAAGTGAAGCCGACGAGGAGGAGAAAAAAGTTTAATGTTCAAAGTCCAGAGCAGATTCGCGCCGTTCGCTATGAGCTGTTACTTTTCTCACTTCACAATTGGACCTGTGATATAATCTTGTGTCGCGACGCCTTCGAGATTAAAGCCCAAGCACACTTGCACCGATTTTCTTCTAGCAAACGTGTCAGTGGTCAATCACGTAAAAAGAAAAGTCAGAGAACAGCCTACCTGTTGATTTTGAGCGCGAACGCCCGGCGCTCCGGCAGCGAGGCCATCAGGGAGCGGGGAAGAGGAAAGCTCACGGGGGTTTTAACCCACAGTGCAGAAGCGCGAGGTTGCGGCTGTCATCGTGAGCATCATTCTCTCGCTATCAGTGCATTTTCTGGGCGGCAACTTCCGCATTTGGACAAACCCAAACAGTCACAATGGGCATGCGGGGAGAGTGAGAGAGAGACGGAGGGAGAGAGAGGGAGAATTTCCTAAATGAATCTGTGCGAGTTTATTTATTTGCGCGTTCCTTCTTTTCTCAGTTATCATTATGATAAATAACTTCTGGTAAGTTGCTCGGTTCTTTTCCGCCTTTTGCTCGTCACGCTGGCTGGAAATGTGGAATCCTGGCTGTAATTAGTGTAATTAGCGAGCGCTTCAAGAAAAACGTTGGAGCGGACATTGATGCACTATTCATGCAGAGTGCGCCCTCTGTCGATCAACTGCACACACCGCAGGCAAAAAAGAAACTTCTTTCAGCATGTCAAATGCGGCTTATTGGTCAAGATTAGTAACGCTTGAAGCTCTAGTGGTTAATTAGGTGAATTTCAACAATGGAATGATTTTTTTATGCTGCTTTATACGCTGTTGAGTATAAATGTATTCAATAGTACTAGTTGAATTTAAGCTTGAAATAAAATATAAAACAGATGTGCTGTTATAGATGCAGATTGTTTTTCTCTAACAGCATTTTTTTTCCTCTTATACCACGGTAATTTGTTAATCATCAAAAATATATATTTAAATGTAAATGTGTCTCTACCAGATTTTTACATCTAGCTTCATCTACACCAGCTTCTCCTGGGCTCTCTGTCAAAGTTAAAGAGGCAACAATAACTAGTACTTTAAACTCCCTTGTCCTGAAAATGACTGTGGATATATCATTTGTGTTATAGCCTGTTATGACCCAGTCTACAGTCAGGCCGCACAGATTAGCTGACGATGCAAATGAATTGATACCTCTATATGGGAAGGGAAGACAGACACACAAAGATTACCACAGAAGGAGCTATTATATTGTGAGTAAGTAAGCGCATATTGCTACTATGTGAATATTGCATTCGTTTTAAGTGTCGTGCAACCAGTGTGCAAGATGTTATTGCAATTTTATTCATATAGCAGTACTTGTTTGAATTTAATTGAATTGTGCAAAAATAAACAATGAATTCAAATAGTGTATTGCGCACTTTTATTACTATATAAAAAATTTATTAATATATAAAACACACACACAATATGTAAATGTATGTAAGCAGGACCAGTTTCTCGAACAGCTGATCTCACTGATCCCTCACAATTCGAACTGGCTTTGGAATGTTTATGTTTAAAATTTTAGTTTCAAAACAAAACATCTCCGATTGTTAAGGTCGCAAGATTGGATTATCTGGAACAACAACTATTGCTACAAACTCTATTTGATTTTTTCCTCTACATCACTGCTTTAATTTAATTTATTTAATTCCTACACTGACTCGGCAACACCAGCGACGATGTACTTTTGGGAAGACGACGCGATGACGCTCGATGCCGTGGATCCCGAGTGGAGTGGAGTTTACGACCCGTGGAATGGTGAGTTATTGAAATTTCTGCTTTTTTCAGTAAAGTAACAAGTGTTTTATTAAGTAAAAAAAAGTGCGGGGACGCAATCGGGAATATCGTTTTATATAGTTTGGTGGTTTGGGGAAAAGCGATTTGTTCCGTATCATTTGGCTAATCGTTTCGCATACTTATCCTAAAGTTAATTGGCATAAACTTGTCAAAAGTCGGTTAGTTACTACGAGAAGCAGCTTTAAGACAAATAGCTGGTACAATTAGCACATTTTACTAAAAGTTTACTAAACTCAAACCGAGGAGGTGTATTAGTGTAACTTAGCTAGGCAGCTAGCTAACGAATTATTTTTCGTTGTTTAAACAATAAAAATAAACAATAAAATAAATAGCTTAATATTTATTTATTTTATGGTTATCATGTAGTTTAATACCTGCCGTAAAGCAAATAGGAAAGAATAGGAAATGCTGCTGAATAAAAGTATGAATAATTTCGGGCTTGACTGTATATGATCCCCCCCCAAAGCATTAGGTTCCCACCACCATGTTTGACAGTGGAGATGTTGTTCTTAGGGTTGAAGGCTTCTCCTTTTTTACGCCAAATGAAGGCTACATCATTGTGGCCAAACAATTCAATATTTGTTTCATCTGGCCATAAAACAGAAGACCAGAAGTCTTCTTCTTTGTCCAGATGAGCATTTGCAAAGGCCAAGCAGGCTTTTGTGTGCCTTATCTGGAGAAGTGGTGAAGAGTTGTTTACCCTGATAGAAAAGTTGCAGGAACTTTACAAAAGGGTTTTTAGAAATGTCACAGTTCACATATGGACTTTTCATATAGCAATGGACTTTACGAAGTAAAGTGAAATGTGAGGATTCAATATGACGTAAGGGAAAGGTGAAAGAGAAGCTTAGGGTAGTTAAAAATGATAATGAATGCGGGCTATTAGTATGAAAAGGCCTCAGAAGGACCTTGTAAGACACACATAGTAATAAGGCTCAATGGTGAGCAACAACTTCAATAGAGAAAACTCATTGCTTCTTTATGTAATAAGGTTTAACAGCACATCGCTTGTTTTGTGCTTGTGGATGCGAATGAGAAGGAAGGATTTTGAGTATCCTGAGTGATGAAAGTAGAAGCCTGGGTAGAGACATCAACCTTCTCAAGAGCAGAAGAGTCAGAAAGTAGTCCATAAATCTCCAAGTCTTTAGTATAAAGAATAAGGATTTCATCCGGAAATCGTGCAAGCCACAGAGAAGCAGCAGTTGGAAAGCAGATAGGATCATAATAAGAATACATGGAGCTCTACACACAGACAATATAAATATGACAAATAGATTGAGAAACAGGAATTAGAGAACAGGAGACTACACATACAAGATTCAGTACTCTAAGCGTGTATAAACTCGGTACATTGGGTTAATGTACAGGTAATAAACATAAGAGGATGTCACCTTAAGGAACAGGGCAACAAAAGATAGAATCGTATATGAAAGAATATTAATAATCATTAACTTCCATGTTTTATGGAATTACATACCCATGGCAGAATGAGGGCTGTGTCCAGAGAAAATTTTGGACATGTTTGAAATGTAAATAAGGCCATATTAGCCAGCGGTATTTGAAGATGTTTGGGTTTGATTACACTTGAAATAGTCACAAATGCAATATATTCTTTACACTTCATAGCAGTTGATCGTTATATAATGCCCATATCTGTGTTTTCCTTCCTGAAGGAACAAAACGAGTTGACAATAACATTATCTATAATGAGTACATCAGTAATCTGGAACACAGTCACATGAACTCCACTCAGTGGGAGACTCGAACTGATTTCACAAAAATGGCTGGGGAGAGAAATTAAACACTGAACTGAGCTTCACACCAACCAGAACTCTGTTCTATTATAAGACTAGGATGATTTAATAATTTTAGAAGGGTCTCGTTTCATTTGTACATTTATGTGTGTAGGTTTGTGTAAAGTGGATGAGACTCCCAAAGGCTGGTACATTCGGGTAAGTCAACTGTGACCCGAAAACAATCCGGGAGAAGTTTATGATAATGAGATCATTTTTATTTTTGAACATCACTGCTCTTTCAGAACAAAATATAGGTTATAGTCAGTATTACAATAAACTCTATATTTTTTTTTTACTATACATTTCTAGCAAATCACAGAGCAGACATATTTTAATCTAAAATATTCATTCATAAAATACAAATGTGTAAAATGTTGTGGTTAATCATTAATCAACAGATTTAACCCTTCAGACTGTTTCACTAGAATGGATTTACTTGCAATTACTAAATTAAAAGTGTATTTCTACTTTGTAATTCTGTGTAAAAACTCATGAGAAATGCTAGTAGAAGAAAGAGACACTTGAGACATGAGAGTTGAACTAAAAAAAAGATTTATTGAACTTCTTTTATTAATTTTATACAGAATGTGCAAGATCTGTGGGATTTTTCGGAAGAGCTGGGGCAGTTTAACTGCTCAGGACAAACATGAGACTCATGAAGAGCTACACGGCTACACGAATTAAGAAGATTTGAGAGGATGTAAACTTCTGAACTGGTTCATTTGTGTAAATTCAGATATTATTTTGTCTTGTGGAATATATGTAAACATTTATGTGAAATAACTTAATCAGGTCAGAACAAAATAAAAATCAAACCCCAATTTATAAAATCTCTCATATTTCTTTATCTAAAAAAAAAAAGGTGTGGGGGGGGGTAAACTTATGACATCAACATAAACTGCTTATCTTAAAAAGTTAGTATATACATACTGTATTTACAATACATAAATATTTGCAGTAAAATACTTAAAAATGCATAAATAAATGAATACATGAATAGTTACATAAATATACAGTTAACACTATCCAGACGTATAAATCTTTAAAAGATTCTGTGACTATCTTAACCTAATTTTTTAATGACAATATACAGATAACGTTATTGATGGTGGTAAGAATCCCCTGGATACCTGCACAAGCACAGAGTTTTTAAAGTCTTAAAGTAAATGAATTAGCTACAGTTATGCGCATAAAAGGGACAACGGGACTATCACTGCATATTTAACGACAGGATATATTTATCTCAGACCGCAATAACTACTAGATATCTACACGGTGAGACAGATGACGGAGAACAACGATTTTGTGGTCAAAGTACAGATGTGTAGGTATCAAGCTGATTCTTACCACCTCACATGGTTAAATGTATGAAATAATTAACTTTGAAATGAATAAAAAAAAGACTAAAGCGTAAATACTTACCACAG
>JAOTRN010000031.1:2954316-2971844 GCA_028566695.1 Bagroides melapterus
AACAAAAGCCATACAACAATTTGATAATTATTCAGCCATAAAATCTAATATACACTGGGGTAATTTTTTGTTAGAAAAATTAAAAATTACTGTATATACTTTTTAAATTACATGTAATTTGATTAGAAGAAACCTACACGCTCTAGACCAGGCATTGTAATGCACCAGGAAGAACCCAGAGCCATGGTGGCCCAGATTCAATCCTTGGGCAGGGAACTCAGAAACTATGGGGTTGACTCACGGTGCCAAATCAAAGCCTGGATAAAATGGGAAGGTTGGGTCAAAATGAGCATCTGGCATAAGACCTGTGGCAAGAGAGCAGCCAAAAGCCCAACAATCTAAGAGAAGTAAGGGTACCGTTGGCTAGCATGTGGAGATCTGTGTGACCCTTCCCAAGGATATTCCTCCCCCAGACGATCACTAACCCACCATCAAACTGCTCATGCTGAATGATGTTACAGGCAGCACATTCCTTTACATCCATCACATGTGCTTAGAGTGAACCTGCTTTCAACTGCAAAAAGTAGGGGAAGCCAATCGTAGACCTGTCAAGTCTGCCCATCCAGCTGAACAATGCTGGGTGGTGAGCAGATCAGTCCATTAGAGGACGTTGGCCCTCATGCAGTCTGTGTGACAGTTTCAGCAGAACTATGCACATCTGTAGCCTGATGGAGGTCATTTTTCTAGGACTAGGATTTTCACCCCAAAAGGAGCAGGAGCATGTTGCCCTTCTATGGCCTTGTACAGCCCTCCTCCTGTAGCAGCCTTTTCTCCCAGCATAGTTTCAACAGCATGGAGAACATGCTGGGAGACTCACTTAACCGCCATGCAATGGCACATATAGACCACCTGAGCTACCTGATTGAGCTGTAGCCACCTGCCTTATGCTACAAGGAGAGATATGGACCATAACCCAAAACAAAACTAGAAACAAAATCAGCCATAAAAGATAGAGAGCACGCAATTGTCTGTGGGCATCACCTGCAAAACTAACTGCAATTTGAGATAATACAACCTTTATAAAATTCATATGCTGAATGGTAGAAAACATGGAAGTGTAAAATCTGCTAATAAAAAGCAGTAATTATTAAAAAGTTCTGGAAATTCAAAATTAAAGGCATGAAATCAGCAGTTTATCCACTTCTACATAGAGAACTGAAAATAAGGGTTAACGTAAGGCACTGACCTTTGAATTATCAGGGCCCCGAGGTTGCCGAATGATCACCAGACGAGGGGCGCTGGCATCATCCAGGGTGATGCTTTTCAGGCGGTTCACAAGCCGGTCAGGTCGAGGAGTTGCCACTGCTTTAGGACCCTCACTGCAATATACATACACATTTGTCTTAAAGGTAGAGAAGATTAAGAATTAAAGAAGCAAACAAAGATTATAACAAAGAAGCAACACTGGGATAGCATGGCTCTTCCACTTTTTTTTTTTAGTCAATTAATTTTTTCATTGAAAATGTTGATTTAATGGAAGCGAGGTATCATAAGAAAAATGACTGTAACAGCAGCAGAAAATGCAATGTACACAGAATTGATGTAAACAGCCATAGAAACTCTGCATTGTACCATTCACATGCAATAAAGGTCATGCCTTTCGGAGCCAGCACAAAATTCCAATAATTTCTCTATTGCCATCTATTAATAATTATCTGACCTGACTCTGCGGACATTGCAGGCACTGCACTTCCCCGTACGCTGGTTCAGGATAACCGAGAACTCCACCTCGTCTCCAGTCTGAAGCTCCAAGCCATCCTGCACCTCTTTCATGTGGAAGAACAGCTTCTTACTCTCCCCTACCTCATACGTGATGAAACCAAACTAAGAGGGTCAAGAAATCAAACCAGACAGTTAGTCATCAGGTCTATGACACTGCAGCTAGTACACTGAATATTTAACCATTACGAGTCTATATTCCCACATGCGGTACATCTGGGATTTTTTTTTCCCCATGTAGCGATGACGAGTTAAAATACTGGGGTTTTTTTTTTTGTTTTTTTTTGACATTAATATGTTAAATTACTATAAGTAATTGAAAATGTTCATGGCATGTCAAAACATCTCTAGGACCTTTAAATAAAGGCTTCAGACCTCTAAGGGTTAAGGCACCTGGAAAATTAACATTGTGAACATGTATAAACTGTGTTACCTGGTCTTTAACACATTCCACCAGAGCTCTACGTTGTGGAACGACATTGCATGCCATCCTTTGTCCTGTCTGAGGCACGGTACACAGCTGAAACTTCACCATCTCCCCTTTCTGTAGGCAATCTCGTTTACTGGTCATGCTAACGATTCCGAATGGGTAATTCTGACCTTTACTGGAGCCTAGCAGGATTAGAGCAGATCACATACAAAACAACAAAATGATGATTGTGAATAAGTTGATTTCTCACTTGAAAGCTGAACACAATCCTTTCCCTCTGTGCACACGTTGTACGTGTGGCATTAGACAAAGCAAGACAGACAGAACTCAGTGAATTAGAGTTTTCAAGGCCGAATGAAAAAGCAGACAGTGATCAGTAATAGTGGAAATGAACATAGTGATCACTTTTCTCCCTTTGTATGGGATAGATGACATGCTTACTAACACAGATGCTTAGAAGAGTCCTTATTGTATGATTTTAAACTGGCAGGTATCTGAATAAAAGCCTGCTTCCTTACCTTCTTCTGTTACCTCAATAAGTCCTTGATATTCAGTCTGAGAGGGATCCACACTACGTAGGGGCCGGACCACCTTTCCAGAGAACACAGTACTGCCAATATCCTCGCCCAGCCCGTTCACTTAACACACACATACACAGGATGTTTACTTAATACTTAAATACAGATACTTAAAACCAGCAACTATTGACAGAGCTCAAGATCGTTTTGTATGAAGTGTTACCAGAGTTAATTTAATTATAACATGATAAAGAAACAGTCCATACCATGTGGGACTCTGGTGACCTTCTCAGCGCTAACTTTGTTTCCTTTGCCCTTAGACAAAGTGTATTCCACCGTATCTCCCAGGTCCAAGTTGTCCATGCTACTACACATCTCACTACAAGACAAACATAATTGTAAGTGTGAAAAACAAAAATGAACAAGCCTCCGACAGCTGATAGAGCTATTAAAATAAAAGTAGCTCTCAAGCAGTTGTAGAAGGTATTCTACATTAGGAATTCAACCTTAGCTCCCTGGTTGGGAGCTGCAGTACCTGAAGTGAAAGAAAATCTCCTGGTCATGATTGGCAGTTTCAATAAAGCCAAAGTTGTCCTTGAGTGTCGCTATATAGCCCAAGAGCCTCTTGGTGTTAGTGGTGCGGTTTAAAATCTTGATGGAGACAGCACTCTGCTGGCCTGTACGCTTTACTTCACTGATTGCAAACTCCACCTAAAGAACATCACACAACTCAAGAACTCATTTCAAGAATGCATCTTAAAATTGGGTTTCTTTGAAAAAGTCAGCCCTTACTACTGCATGGACATTATGGGGTTTCACACTGGCACTTTGTTCACACAAATTGATCATATGAATACTGTCAAGCAACCGGAAAACAAACCACAGTACACAACCTGAAACTTTACTTCCTGCACAAGTGCATATTGCTGCAAAGTGACCTGTGTGTTGAAGCTGACGATATTAATTTTACACAACACAAGCACCAGGTGTCAAAGAGGAACGTTGTGCTAAAATTCCCCATAAACTCCATGTGATTCACCAAGGACACAAGGACTTGGATCTTTTGTACTGATGAATCTGCTGAAATGCTGCTCTAGTGAGGCAAGTAGAGCACTACCTACAGTCATGCATAAGTTTTTTTTTTTTTTTTTTTTTGATCATAGGTAAAACAATATTAGGCTAAATATCAGCTTTAAGCAAGCAATTTAATACTTAAATACATTAAGCAAAAAGCTTTTAAAAAACAAATAAATAAATAAATAAATAAATAAATAAATGAATAAATAAATAACCACCAAATAAATCTTGGCACAGTATAACTATTATACCATCCCGTAAATACTGTTCCATTCATTCTGGCAGAAGGCATGTTTTCCATTTCTAGCCAGAGGGCGATTCTGTGAATTCTTTTGAGCACAGCACTATTTCAAGGCCCACCAACACATCTTTTGGCAAGTTGTGCATCAACAAATTATGTACACATACTCTGAGCCAAAACAGCTCTACTGGCTGTGGAAATAAATCGCAGGCCCTCGAATCTGTAGCCGTGCCAACCTAGGCCACACTATGTGGAGGAAAATCTCACAGTCTACACCAGGGTTGTTTAAACTGTGCTTGAAGGCCCTCAAGTTTATTCAAGTGACTCAAACATTGGGTTAACCCACTGTTAATTTGCAACTTTCTGGCAAAGGATGATTGGCAATGCTTGCAATTGGGTGCACAATTCAAAAGCTTGGTAACATTAAAGAGTATAAAATTATCATCATTCTGTGTAAAGCAAAAGGAAATGTTTCAGAAACATTGTGACAAGTAAACATATATAAATATTTTTAATTCTATAAATCCTTCTTGGCATTTACAAAATGACAAATGAAATAAACCAGGACTAGAGCTAAAACACAGTGAGAATCAGGACCCAAATTTAATTCAAGTAACTAGTCTACAGTACCTTGTCTCCAAGCTGAGGAAGGATGCCACCCTCTAGGTCTTTGATATGATAAGGTACGGTCAGCTTCACTCCACAGTCTTCATACACAATCACACCTTCCTCACCTTCCTACACACACAAAGATCACAGATGGAAATCATTTTAGACAGATGTGAACTGCATGTTGGAAGACATTTAGTCTAGGGGGAAGAAAGAAATAAAAAAACAAAACAAAACAAAAATAAACCAAACAAAACACTCTTAGATGCCCCAGTCTAATTTTAAATGCAGTTTTCAAACACAGATGACTTCAAACACATTTACAAATTATACACTACAGAAACAGTCAACATGAAGTCTTAGCAATGCTCCCACTCTTAGTACCCAGGTAAGAAAGCACTAATTAGCCCATTTAATTTTTAATTTAATAGGGGTGCATTGAATGTAGGGCTTAACTGTATAGTCACAGCAGAAAAAATTAGGCTTCTAAAATAAAATGCTACATACTACACAAAGAGCAATAAGCATTTACACTTTAATCAAGCCCACGCTGTCTTAGCACTCATTATTGTAAATTAGGAGAGGCAATGTGAAGGGTTTAAAATAACAATAATAATAGTCACAGCAGCAAGTGGGTTTATCTTAACATACTAACTGCTGTTAATACCATTACATCTATACCACACAGATGAAGTAGAATCAAGTCTGTCACGGTACACAGAAAAATCTCTCTCCCCTTTACAATGCCCAAAAGTGTCAGGTAATTTCCCCCCCAGTTTCTAAGTAGATTTGGTAAGCCCTTGTAACCTCAATTACCAGCCATATGGTTAGCCATATTTAGTATTGTTACATTTTAATGGACATCTTGTGTTTCATTATGTGCTGCTAAGAGTTTGAACGAATTATACACAACCCAAAAAAAGATTTTTTTGAGAAAGTATATTTTCAATTATTGTACATTTATAATACTGACTGTTTTAATGAAGACACATTCAGGCCATATATTTATGCTGTATTGAAACATGAAAACTATCTTATCCAATTTGATACACCCCTAATGTTTAGTGCTAATTGGGTATTGCTATTCACATGTACTCAACGCATAATGGAAATGCAAAAGACTAATGCAACATGAGTAAAATAATTCTAGATCTTTAAATGAGCAAAAGATTTTAAAGCATATGGTCATTAGTAGTGTGTAGATGGCAGCATTTGTATGAAAGGTGAGAAGTTGAGAACATGACATGGAGTGGTATGTTAGTCAGTTCTGGCATTAGTTGGATGACAATTTAGAAGCATGCTAATATTCAAATTATTAAAAAAAAAAATGTAACAATTCAACTAACCTTCTCAACTTTAGCCTTGAAAAATGGAAAGAATGAGTAGATGGTCATTTTCAAGAAGTCATTAAGCCGATATAAAAAAAAATAAAAAAAAATACTTGCACTACACATAGTTCACACAAGGTGCAAATGTTGGTACCATAGTCTGCCTCCAACAAAAAAACTCCAAAGATGACAGAGGGGATGATAAAAAAAAAAAAAAAAAACGAAGGAAAAAAAAAAAAACCTAACTGAAAATGTGATGTAAATGTTCAGTGCTCTTCACATTAATGCAGTTTTGGGAACATTTTGGTCAAATATACTAGTCGAGAGACTAAAGTCACTTAAAATGGGAAATGTCTGCATGTTATCTGAAGCTGGTTGCATGCAGAAAGAAAGAAACCTACCTTCTCTTTTTTCTAATGAAGAGCAGGATTGAAAAGGAGAATGGAAAATGGGGGGAAAAAAAAGATTAGAAAGGGGATAAAAATACAACTAAAATAAAAGGCTCAAAAAACGTTCCTGTAATCGTCTGAAAGAAAATTTGCATGAAAGTTAAAAAGCATGAATAAAAAGAACAAACACAGACAGGCTCTGAGCCAAAGCAGAAGTAAAGAAAGGAAGAAAAAAAAACGAAAGATCAAATTGTGTAATAAAAATCATATGGTCAATTAGATATTTTAGGAAATCTCCCACCTTCTCTTTACCCTTGTTGGGGCTGGCATTAGTCTTGCCATTGGAGGCAGCTGTGGCCTCCTTCTCCACAACACCTAGGAAGTGCTGTTCAGACTGTGTGTGGAAAGACACTGTGCCCTTGGGCAGCTTCTTGATCCGCACTGCATGGTTCCTCTGGGCTGACAGCATGTCCTAATTAAAGAGTCAGCACCATGTTAGAACATGCCAAGAGTAGAGCTGGACAAACTCAATTATTTAACATTGGTGTATACTAGGGTTCGCACAACGTAATTTTTTTTTGCAGGGTCTGCAGGGTCTACATGTACCGGAATTTGTCTTGGTGTGTTGGTGCATACTAGTAACAAAAAAAGCATAAAATTAAGAAACAGAGGAAATAGAAATAATAAAAATAGCAACATGAATTGTACACTAATGAAGGATGTTACATATTACAACTTAAAAAAAAAATAATAATAATTTACACTAGTGCAGGATATACAATAGTGGACCAGTGCAAATGCTCTCAGTTTGCAGAAGGAAGGTGCATTATAAACAGACATATTTGTGAACATTAATGTAATGCATTTGAACAGTAGGAAGGGTAGTTTATTAATGTCCAAGGTGGTGAATAACAGACCAAGCTGGGTCCTGGATATCGTTGATTAGTAGAGTTGCGGATGGAAAGAAACCGTTTTTGTAGTTTTAGACTCTATAGACCACAGCCTTCTGCCAGAGGGAAATGCCTCAAAGATATTGTATCCATGATGAGAGGGGTCAGGCACAACCTTAACTGCCTGCTACAGAGTCCAGGAAGTGTTCAGGTCCTGAAGAGATGGGAGATTGAAGCTGTTCACCTTCTTAGCAGAGCGAATGGCACTCTGCTGCCACTACCAAAGGCAAGAACAGAATACAGAGTACCAAATGGTGATGGAGGAGGTGAGTATAGCCTCAATAACGGAATTGTAGAAGTACACTAACATAGCCTTTGGCACGCTGAACATTTTTAGCTACCGTAGGCTGCTGCCATTTTTTATTTTTTTCCTCCCTAGTGTAAACTAGTGTTTATGTTCAGCTCCCACTTGAGGTCCTGGTTGATGATGGTTCCTAGGTAGCAGGAGTCCACTGGGTTGGGCTGGGTTCTTTCTAAAATGTACCACATTCTCCAATATTTTATCTGTATTGAGCTCCATGTTGTTCCTGCTGCACCAGGTCACCAGGTTGTTAATGTCACTCCTGTAAGTGACTCATCCCCCTCAGAGATGAGCCCAGTGAGGGTGGTGTCATCCACAAACTTCAAAAGTTGACGGACTGGTGACTGGAAGTGCAGCTGTTGGTATATAGTGAAGGATTTAGACTTTCACATACAATCAACGTCTGACGTTCCTGTGCCCCACTTGTAATTAACATGTAAATGTAAAGGGTGAACCAAATGGCTGATTACATCATGTCCGTGCCTCACTGTAGACACTGTGTCTGTTCTGTAGAGCAATCAACTGATCAATACACAAGTTCCCCTGTAGGAGTTCCTAACTGTATCTATTGTTTGAAGGACATCTGTCACCCTGTATAAAGTCTGCTCACACAGATAGTACCCTTGGGTTAAGTTCCAGAAGGCTGCTATGCTGCACAAGCATCTTCAATAAACATTTCCCCTGCACTTGGTCCAGCTTACTTTTCTTTTATGTATTAGAAGCATACTAATACATGGCAAGCCACCCAACTACTGCTCAGCCAAATTCAAGAAAATCTAACATTAGGGAGAAAAGTAGAGGAGAAAGAACACAGCCTTGGGACGAGCTAGTATTTACAGTCTGGGAGTCAGAGACATTTTCCCAAATTCACGTGCTGCCTACTGTCAGTCAGGAGGTCCATGAGCCACCTGCAGGTGGAGTCAGGCACACTCAGCTAGGAGAGCTGTTAGCTATTACAGTTAGCAATATGTCTGAGCCCTTTCCAGACAGAAGCAGAATTGTTCGATGAGAACTGCTGTTGTACGTTGCTCAGAGTACAGCTGTTTAGCTTTAGACCTAGTTCTGTCCCCATTCTTGAATGCAGCTTCCTTCTCCTGCCTTAGCTGCCCGAGTTCTGCTGTGAAACAGGGTTTATCGTTGTTGTAACACCCTGGTGTGTGATGGTGTACAGCTGTCCTCACAGAAACCAATAATGTTACAGTCTCTGTGTACTCACCCAGACTATTGGAGGTAGTCCTGTATATATCCCAGTAAGTACAATCAAAGCATACCTGGAGATCCTCCACTGCCTCCCTAGTCCACTGTTTTGATATCCTCACAAACAGAGCTTTAATTTCTGCCTGTATAGCAGATTCAAATATACCAAGACATGGTCAGAGTGACCTAGTGCAGCTCATGGAAGTGTGTGATATGCACTGCTGACTGTAATGTAACAGTGATCAAGAATGTTTTCCTCTCTAGTCAGGCAATTTATAGATTGTATGTATTTGGGGAGTTCCTGTGGGAGGTTAGCTTGTTAAAGTTGCCCAGGACAATAACATAAGTCCAGGAATGTGCGCTTCACACAAGATCTGATCAGCGAGCATCCGCTGTGCCTCCTGCACGTTGGCTTGTGGTGGAATGTAAACGCCGACTAGTATGAATGAAGTGAACTCCCACCGTGAGTAGAAGAGCTTGCAGTTTATGAAAAATGGCTCAGGTTCAAAAGAGCATTGCTGAATCACGGTCACATCTTTGCACCTGCCATTATTTGTGCAAAAACAAATTCCTCCACCTTTCTTCTTGCCAGAAAATTCCACATGGTGATTTGCACTGAAAAGTTGGAATCCTGCACAGAGCCAGGAATTAGTGCCCACAGCACTGTTTCCATGAAGAGCAAGATAGAAGATGAAAAGTCTCTATTCTTCCCCACCAGTAGCTGAAGTTCGTTCAATTTGATGCACGTGAATGCACGTTGGAGAGAAATATTCCTGGAAACGGTGTGCGTCTCCACCGACGCGGACATCGCAAACCGTTTCCAGGAATATATACCTTTAACGAGAATGTCAAATTCACAGAAGTATCAATAGAAGTGGGAAATCAATCTGTAGCTACTGTTTCCGATATTCATGATCTCTTCTCTGGTGAAGAAGCTCCCAGTGTCAACACAAAAAAAAACAAAACAAAAGAAAAAACAAAACAAGTGCACCAACACACCGAGGCAGCCAAAGATGGCGCCATCTTGATTATGTGAATGGGGCAGACTAAATCAAACATTTGTCCTCAACTAGATGGCATAGTTAACACTAATAACCAGCACTGCACGTTAACACGAGTCACCAGTGCTATGATGGTGCCAGTAGACGTTACTACTACTAATTGCCATATCAGTGAGTGGCACAACTAGCATTGCAATTTTGAGAAATTTTTACTGCTGCTAACGTTAACATCCTACAGAGGAAAGTCACTTGAGAGGTTCTGCTCATTTCCACCTAAACATTTTCTACTCACATGCTTTATTTCAGGTGTTTCAAATGCAGGAGAAATATTCTTGTTGACTATACACATAAAAGTCCTTAAACAATGTTGTCTACATGTATATACGTTATTGTGTGTATATATATATATAAAGGAATTAATAAATAAATAACCCTTATGACTTACAGGGACAACAGTAAACTCCACTTCGTCTGAAATGTGCAGTGGGCTCTCCTCCAAAACCTCACTAAAGTGGAAGAACATTCGAGCATCACGGTCCACACACTTAATGAAGCCAAACCCATCACGCATGGCAGCGATTACACCCTACAGACAAAATGGAATTGTAAGAATGGCAGAATAAAAAAGTTGATATTTGAAAATAAATAAAAATAAATAAATGAAAAAAAAAAATCAATGCAATCATTTGAAATGAAATACTGCTTTTTGATGTCTAAAATACAGTTTCTCACCATTTCCCGAGACTCCTTAGTAAAATGGAAGGTGTCAGGCAGTATATCAATGTTGGTAGCTCGCTCAAGCTTGTCTCGGCGGTCTGTGGAAATGTTAAACTGGACATGGTCTCCTTCCAGAAGCGTCACTTTGGACTTGGTATCTTTTTCCCCAAACAGGAGCTCCTTTTGGCTGAAATTAATTCTTGCACAAATCCGTCCAGGTAACGGGTCATTCTGTAAGAAAAAGTGACCGTCAACATTGTTTAATAAAGGGCAGAATATTTGCTGGCACTTTAAATGAGAATGTTCTATGGTGACCAATATAAATAGGTGAGATTACGCATGCATATATTTTATATATATACACAACAACACACACACACACACATATATATACACACACACACACACACACACACACACACACACATATATATATATACACACACCTGATTCTTGGTGGGAACTTTAGGGATAACCTTCATGACTGTACCCTCAAACTGTTCAATGCTGATATCTTCAAATATAACCGTGCCTGGGGGAAGCAGACGAACATCCGTTGCAACCTCCTTCCCCTAAAAGAAAGTACCAAAAAAAAAAGTTCAGAGCAATACTTATAGCAAGGCTCTTTAGATATTCCAAATGTTCTGGTCCTAGAGGCAGAAAACTATTTAAGTGACATTACTGACAAAACATACATTTCGGTCCTTGATCGAGAACTCCACGTCATCTCCAGCCTGCAGTGCCTCCAGGTCACCTTTAAACTCACTGTAGTGAAAGAAAATCTCTTTCACCACGTCTGCTCGCTCGATAAATCCAAATGCATCCTAAGGTGGAGAGAAAACATCTTTAAACTTTGTAACTTCACTTATGACTTTTTTTTTCCCCAATATAAAATTATTCTAAATTTTGTATTTTTTTTTTTAAACCTTTTATCACAGCCTTGGATATGTCAGATTACCAACATTGACTTTTATGCATTTTTTTTTTGTTTCCCTTCATTTGCATATCATGGCATCTGCCAATATAACCACATTTTTTCATTGCATGGCCATGACATGAAAAAAAACCAAACACATTCTTGCTTGTTTATGGTTCCCTCTGCTGGGAAGAGGTCAAATTTTTCATTTTTACTGTTCAAAAAAATATGACCTGTTCAAACAAACTTTTTTTTTTACACTGACTTCAAAGGACAAACATTGCACCACTAAATGTGTCCAGGTTAAATTGACCCAGGAAGACCAAAGATGCTATAAAATTTATTTCACATAATTCAACAAAAACAGTAATAATTAATTTTGTTTGCCAAGAGCATGCTATGGAACCATCCTTGTCATTTCCAGGCACTTATATAGAGGAAAACCCAAGTTATTAAAAATGAACCCTTTAAAAACAGGTCAAACTGATCCGAAGGCAACAGGAGAGTTAACAAATTAAACATTTAATAAATTAAACAAGTTTAAACTTTAATAAACAGACTGTACAAAAGCATGCTTAAGTCATTTCCATTTTTAATTTCGAAAGTAGTTTTTAAGTTGTACTGTGAACAGAAACAAGCCTCTTGTAGAGCACAGTTATTATAGACACAATTGAGCATGCACAACACCATTTAAACTTACTTTAGTGGCGCACACCACACCCTGGCACCTCATGGGCTTCTTCTTGACCAGCATGATGTTATGGGCACTGACCGCACCAGTGCTAAAAGATAAAACACAATTCTTCATTCCCCAGAAACCAGGAACCACCATCAACTTCTCTGAGACCCAAATATACTGTTAGTTTTGTTTTTTTTTGTTTTTTTAAACAGAAGGGGACCTACTGCTTGTTAGTCTCCATGTAGAAGCTGACTTTATCGCCCGTTTCCAGTTGTTGGTTGCCCTCCACATCATCAGGGGTGTAAGTTAGATAGAACACCTCCTGCCAATGAACATAAAATATCCCCTCATTTGTTGATATTTCAACAACTCAGATCATGAACAGCATGTTAAACTTAGACGCTACACTAAGGGAAAAGCTAATTCTGCCTTTGACAGGTCACGTCAACATTCAAGACATAGTAACATAGTAAACACTGTCAATATAGATGATAGTTGCCAAGACGCAATAAGCAGCCAAGGTATATTTTTAATTTACATCAAGCTTATGAGAAAGATAACTGTACATCATACCCCGTTTCTCTCATAGCACACACTGCCTGTGGGAACCTGACCAGGAGCAGACCTTCCGTCCAGGTGGTTGGGGATGGCAGAAACAACCTAAAAACCCCCACCCCCATTTAGAGAAGGGATTTGTGAAACATGTACAACCAATAACACAATCTCTAGCATGCCTTTTATTTGAATAATTAAATGAAATATGCAAGTGGATACAAACATTACTGACAAGATTTAATTGGCTCAGAACAAAGACGGCACATAAATGACATTCAAGCCCATTGTGAACCCACTAAACAAAGGCAAATCCATGTCATTAACTCCAATTATAGAGTGGAATATAAATTTAATAGGCTACTAAATAAGTTTGTTGAAAACATTGACTTACAAGCGAGTTTAAAATGAGCCAGACCAAAAAATAAATAAATAAAAAGGAGAGACACTGACAACACATGGACAAAAAAAGAGAAAATGTGTTCCTTAACTGGATGTATATAACCATGCAGCATAGTAAAGGAAGAGGCGTGCAAGTCTGGTCCCACCTGCCCAGAGATTCGTTCTTCGGGCAGGACTTCAGCCTTGATCTTTACCAGCTTCACGGCAATTGGTTTGCCTGTGCGTTTGTCAGATGACACCTCAAACTCCACATCATCTGAATGACAATGGAAAAAAAAAAAAATGTTACAATACCAGTGCATCAAAGGCCCTGCATTGTGATGGCACTATTGAGCTAGACAATATTTAATTTAAATTAAATTAAGGATTTAAATGGATCAGAATTTAAAAAATAAGTACATAATTTAATCTTTTGCTGCTGTGGCACGTTAACTCTCACCTCCAATTTTGAGCTCTTGCAGGTTGCCATTGTACTGGGAGCAGTGGAAGAACAGGCGAGCCTGCCTCTCTGAGCACTGAATAAAGCCATAAGAGCTCAGCAGTTTCTCCACCACACCAGTCTCCCGGAGGCCCACTCCTGTGCCGTTGGCAAAGCCATTGCTATGCAGTAGGCTTGGGTCGAAACTCATCTATGTGAGAATAAAAAGGGATAAGTGCTTAATACTCAATGTTTAGATAAAATTAACATTGTAAACTGACAGGATTTCTTATAAACTCAAGTGAAAAATGAAGCAGGAATGAGATGAAGTCTCCCCAGCCCAATGCATGTTTGGCATGTGAATTAGGCTTGTGTCTAAATGCCCATGTAGATCAAATGTTAAATGCAAATTCTGCTGTTACTAATGTAGGAAGCATATGCAGTGAAGAGGTTCATAATCAGGGCATCAAAGACATCATTTAAACGTTAACAGAATCCTTCTGCTAATCCTGAACACTGGAGGAGAGGAAGTGATTTAAGGGGAGGAACAAAACTAAAACACCACATTCACTAAAAATAAATAAATAAATCAGCCTCTACAACATAGGATATTCATAATGCATCAAAGCAATAACTAACACCATTAATTATTTTGCATGTGAACCTTGAAGTAGTAAAAAAAAAAATAAAAAAATCCTACAACACTCACCACAAAAAGTACACAAGTGAAAATTAGTAATCACACCAAAAAGATTCAGCTTGCAACACACAGTCTGAACAGTAGTCTACACTACCGGTTAATGCTCAGTCATAACCAATCTCAGGTCATGCAGTTAGCAAGAAAATTTCACATCAGTTAGGCTGGTGGGGCAAAAAATCCAGCATGCCCACTTACAGATCGCTGGTACAACGGGGTCCGCATTTTCTTTTTGCCCCCTGCCGCACGTGAAGTGTGGCAAGAGACTGAAGCAGAGCGGGGGATTGCTTGACTGAAGGTGGAGGGGAGAGAAGCAGCACCAGTAGGGGCAGCTGATTCAGGATATGCTCTCTCCATCTTTATTGGGGCACTCATGGCTGAAGGACACCAACAGAGGGGTCGAAAAGTGTCAAGTAATAACTCCACTACCAATTACTACCTGCTACAATGAGATTTTAAGCCAACTCAAAGAAGGAAAGTGTCTCTTAGCACTGATACATCTAGACGCTGTTAAACCCATGCCAAACACAGGGGTGGGCTCAAGCAACTACCTTACCATTGCAGGGAAAAAACAAATAGTGCCATATCACAATACGTCAAACTGATTCACCTTAAAGGCACAAATCTGAATGTAATTACCAGAACATGTAAACTATTATGCATGGAGTGCTTTAAGACTAAGGGCTGGGAAAAAGAAAAAGAAATAAAACCATAAAAGCAATTGTACAAACAGTCTAACATCAATTCTCATATTATGCGGCAGATAAAATCAGTGTAACAGAACAATGCATTAGTTAGATGAGGAGGCTGATGAGGTGCTAATACTTGACGTTGCAATGGTTAATGGTTGATCACAAAACTGCACAGACTGACCAGCCTCGACTATCCGGTCAACTCACAAAAGCAGTGCAGCTCTCAGAATATCCAACTTAAAAAAAAATGTCAGTAAAACGTGCTGAGATTCACTTGAGAGGTACTGCACTACATAGTGAACACTTGCTGTAGAACATTTTGCAGACTGCTGTCTATATTGCATTTTGGGCAGACACCCAATAAAACTAGTCACGGAAAAACCCTTCTATCTGGGGGGGAGGGGAAAAAGTAATTTTTTTTTTATATGAACTGTTTTGTGCCAGACCCTCAATTTCATATCTGAGAACAATCTTGATGCTCTCTGATGACAATATTATGCTAATGTTTGACTGCACAGTATCAGTCTCTGTATAGATATACAGAACACATTTACACATACTAAAATCAGACATCATAAACCATGTGCATAATTACTCAAGTCACATTTAACTTAAACTTATTCCATTTCAGTGATTTGAGTTCTTAGTTTCCAAAGAGGAGAGGTACTGCACCCACCATAATTACTGACACCCTTCATGAAATGAACAAATTATTATTCATAATAAAAAAAAACAGATTTTAAGAGGCACACATGCACAAACCAAACATAGAACAGCTTGATATGTTGTGCAGCAAAGATGGCTGCTAGGCGATCTGTAATATCAGGAAAATGCAGGCTAATAACACAGACCAACTGTGTGTATAAAAACTACACAATGGAATTATGATCTTAAAATAGTGCATGCATTAATCCCATTTTAATCCATTATTAAATTGAATGTTTGCTTATTTCGTGAAGGGTAACAATTCTGGATTTGTAAATTAAATAGTACTATGGGGACTTTGTGCCATTTCTATTCATAGGACAGGTTTTTGTTGTTTTTTTAAAATGATATTTAAAAAAAAAAAACAAAGCAAAAAAAAATAAAAAAAAAAAAAGCAACACACACGGGCAAAATCACAAAGCTCCATTTAAACTAATCTGTCTCTGATAAATTACACTGCACAATGTTAAAGGCCTTTACTGGCATCATGATCATTAGCAAGACAATAGATCACAACTTGGCAGGAAAAGCAGAGCATGGAGGCATGTCAAGTTCTCAGTTGTGTGTAAAGAACTGATTGAGCCTGTTGGAGGTATCCTTTGTGGCATGAATCATTCAATATCCAAGAAATATTTAGAAATTGCAAGAAAAAACCTTATTGCAATCTTAATGGTAATGAGCAACCCGTTTTCTTGCCCACCTGACACCTGGGGGGGGGGGGGGAGACAAAAAAAAAAAAACACACAACACCAACCATGTAAGACAGACCATATCCCTGGTCTTGACCCTGTCCCTGGCCTTGCCTGCCACCTCTCGGACCGTCTGTGAGCCGAAGCTAGTCTCTGAGCCTGAAGGCTGGGTAATGGGGATATGAGAAGGTTAAAGTGGACGGAGCTGAGAAAAGTGAAAGTAGGGTGTGAATGGAAAGACAAGCTGATGAAGGGAGGAAGGGAAGACGGTGGGGTGAAAGGCAGACGGGCGGCACTTACGGATCTGCCATACGGAGACAGGCTGAGGCCAACAGTAGAGGTGCTGCTCAGCTCAGCACTAACAAATGCAGCAGGAGGCGACGCAGGCAAGGTAAACTCTACAAAGCCTTTCCAGGGACTGCCCATTATTCTCCCATACAACCCTGGTCAAATTTACCACACCTGAATTAGCCTTGACTTCTACATGACACTGGCCTTCAATGTATGTCTTTCCAGAATGTTTTTTTTTTTTTTTTAGCTTGTTTGGAAATGACATTCAGCAAATGTGAAAGGGAAGGTGTGGTAGTGTGATGTGTAGTGTGAAAAAACAAGAACAAAAACTAGTTCACTGAGAAAGATTTAAAAATTGGGGCAAAGATGGGCAAGAGGGGAATTGTATCCGAGATCAGACTAAATTCTTGTTTAGTGTTAGATGAACCCATAATGTCCCATGTTTGTAATTTAATGCATTTGTCACAGCAGTAATTCCAGAAAACTGGAATGCTATGAAACAGTACCTGCTATTGGTATATTTGAGCTTTTTTTTTTTTTTTAAACTTAATCTAAATTGTTCCCATGTTAAACTCAACCTGGAAGCAAAACATATTCAAGTTTCTCTACTACCTCTGACTAGTATGCCTTAACTACTGGGTTAGCAGTCACTGACTTCAATGATGCACAAATCCAGGAATTAGCCAAATATGTACAATTAATCAATTTGGTATTACATATTAATGCCCATATATTCACTCACAAAAAAAAAAAAAAAAAAAAAAAAAAAAATTTTGTTACAAAACCAAAAAAAATAAAATGGTTTTAAAATTTTTTAGTTAAAAGAGTCAAAAAAATTAAAATGTCCAGTAATCCTCTTACTGAAACACTTAAATACTGACTGTGATCATCTAATATACCACTGCAGAATACAAAAGTTGATATACACTATATTATATTCACAATAGTTGATATACACTATATTGTAAATATAATAGTTGATATACACTATTGTGAATATAATAGTTGAT
>JAOTRN010000031.1:2991334-3005377 GCA_028566695.1 Bagroides melapterus
CGTTGTCTCATTTCACTGTGTACTGCTAAGCTATATATGGTTGAAATGACAATAAAAGCTTCTTGACTTGACTTGACCTGACCTGATGTTTTGTAATCCATCTCATGCTCTCTACCCACTGCACCAGTCAAAATCAATAACATTCAGGATTTTAAAACATCACTTTACCTTTTTGTTCTGATGCTGGCAGTCATTTAGACAGCGCTTTGACAATATGCAGGCACTGAAAATAGCAGCTAATCTCTTCCTAAGAACTGAAAGGAGGGCAGAACATAACAGTCAGTTGGATGTGTGCAACATGCTCAGTGTTAGATGTGCATGAGAAGGTGTAAACGGGTGTTTTACCATGTTCCACGTACGTAATAAACCCAAGAGACAAGAGCACAGCTCCGAGATGAAAGCTGAGGCCCTAAAGAGTAGCAGAGCAGGATTAGGTTTCTATTATAGCATTAAAGTCATTCTGGTGTTTCACAAATTCCCAAATTTGACCACTAGGAGTCTCTATCTGCACAGCTGTGAAGCCTTACTATGCGACAGACAGTGGAACATTAAGTCACGACTCCTCACGAGTCCTCTCTTTCATATCATGTCATCATCTCTGGTTGCTTATTGATAAAGAGCCTGAAACCAAACAGCTCCAAACACTACACCGTCATTAACATTTATATGAACTTTTAGTTAGGTATATAGACAATATTTTCTAACTTCCTGTTGCCATAAAATGGAACAAAATACATTAGCAGTGATGGCTAAGTGCTGTAAATACAAATAATATTGTGGCAAATTTCCACACACACGCACACACACACTAAAGAAGATCAGAAGTTGGAGTAATGTTTTATAATTCTTTTTGTTTTAAGTCCATAATGCTCGACTGCAGACAGGGTTCCCTTAATAGCAAACACAGTAAACAGAAAATATTACCAGATCAAAAACCAATACAAAAACACTGAACTTCTGTTCTTTTATGTAATTTGTACTTTGATTAGCCAATATGTCAATCTATTAACTTTAGCTTCTCCTCCACATAGGGGATAACTGATGAATAATCCACCCCTTCACATTCATCTGTGACTGCATCTGTAAAGTGCTTACCGATTATGTATAGGGAACCGTTCCAGAACCGGCTAAGAGATATTAAGCAGTTGAGGGTGTGTCACACTGTGTAACCATGTGACATGCCTGTCGCTCATTGGTGGTTTAAATATACTTCACTGGGCTCTTTACAGTTAGCCCACAGTCTTGCTTTATCCCAGCGTGTGTCTTTTTTACTACCACTGGTGCTGCTTTTTCACTCGGGTAAAATACTATCCAACATAAACCTTTTTAAAAGACATTAGGCTCATCTAGGTGGTTGATAAAATTCACCCCTGATTATCATTATGTTAATTATTTATTAAACTAATGATTCCATACTCACGTGTAGTAGAGCACTAGCAGTGTAGGTCACCAAAATTGCAGGAAAAGTACCCAGCTTCAATGCACTCTTGAAGACATCTGTGCAAATTAATATCAACCGTCAGTAAATATAAGGCATCATTAAGTGTGTCCACAGCCCGTGGCATACATTCAAAAAATACTTGTGAACTTATTAGAACATTTACATTTGTTTAGCCAGCGAGACATAGGCAGGTTCCAAGATGTGACCACTTCCACCATGGATCTCGGCAATTCAACGTTGAGAGGCTTTGCCACTGTAATATCCCTACAGATACATATAATGACATATGGCATTTGTGCATCATACATAAACACTGTGCTTGTGATTATTATTATTATTATTGAACAAACAGCAAAATGACATGGAATGTAACGATTTCCTACTTTACCCACAATGCCACCCAACTGCTTGCTATGTGATGCAGCAGTGATTTAATTCCTTATGTCTGTTCAGCTCTCTCACCTATTTATATGCTCAAAAAGGTAGCAGATTAAGTCCTATCCTTGCTTTTTCCACTAGAACTACACTGGATTTGTCATTAATATGGCAGTAACTTTAGCATCACTGGAATACTGACAACTGACGAAAGAAGCTTGTGAGGTTTTTACTTCTATTATACAGTACATCACTGTGAACACAACACAAATAGTTTACTGTAAGTAATATTTAATATTGCAGGCCCTTTCATTGCAGTTAGTGGTCTAGCAGCAGACCACAGAGGTTCACTTGATGTGAAAGTGAGAAAGGTTTCACTGACCATTTGATGTTGTCTTTATGCTCAGAAAATCCAGCCCCAGCCATAACCATGGTTGTTTCACTCAGATAGCTAACAAAGTAGTTACTGAAGTGGAAGGACACCGCATTCTCGTAGGCATGAAGCCATCTAATGACAAAAACAACATTTTTTTTAGCCAGCTGTTCTTTAATATCTTCTGCCAGTGCATTTACACTTTCACAACACAACTGACCTGTGAGGTAGTCCGTCGACATATATGGGAACGAAGTAAGGGAAGAGATATGGAGCGATGCAGGTGGAAATGACGAGGCAACCCTGACTTTTTATAAAGCTCAGAGCGATTTTTGCAAACCAGGCAAAATTCTGAAAAAGCAGGGATTTATAAATCACATGACTGCCAAATATCTGAAATCTTCACACCTTCCTAGATTAGCACATCACTCATGAAAGAGTAACTGAGTGCAGAAGGTATTACCATTTTACGGCCATCCACAGCATCTCTGTAACTGCTGAAGCTAATCCATGGGCCAAAGATAACTGTACCCACAAAGCATATGTACCCGAGGAAGTCCAGCAATGTAGGAAAGGAAGACACCGCCCCTCTGTCAAGGTCAAAAGCCAGAGATATGGCCTTCATGGCCACTACCATCTGAGAGCCTGGGTTCATACATCATAGAGTATTATGGGAAAAAACTTTTATCTTACATGGGGCTAATTACATGAACTGATTTATCTATAGCACTCCAACAGATGCAGGTATTACTCACCTCTCATCTTATGCCAAGTTTCTGCATCTATCATATGAAGCTCTCTATGAGGAAGAGAATTTTTTTTTTCAACAAAGTAATATTCAAGGCACCGAGAGAAATTAGTATAAGCTTCACAATGAATTAGGAATAAAGCTTCCTGAAAAAAAGTCTCAGAACTGAGAATCCATGTGTAATGACTAACTAGCACATACCCCATGAGCATGTAAATGAGGATAGCCAAGGAAAGAAATACTCCTCGGTTGCTGGACCTTCGGCAGAGGAAGAGGATGAGGTAGCAGACGAGGCTGAGTGTTATCACCCATATCGTGTTTAGTTCAAAGAACACATAGAGCACATAAAGGCCCCCTGCCACTGAACTCAGATGCTTGACATGAACTGAAAGACCTGCAGAACAATACAATTCCTCACTTATCAAGCAGGAATCAAACATTTTTCACAGGAGCATTTATACAAGCAGTGTGTTTTTGTGAAATTACATATAAGGTGACTCACTAATATAAACCTCAACTGTTGTTATAACTGGCATGATTTACTCCACCTTATGGATCATATGGAGAAAAACTTCAAACTTGGTGAAGTTTAAATAGCCTTTTTATTTCAATAACACACAATGAATGAAAATTTTGTGTATTTAAAATTGATGACCTGAAAGAAAGCAACGTAAAATAAATCCATTAATTAAATAAGACTAGCTATTAAATAAAATGTTATGGCGTCAAATAGTTGCCTGTGGTAGCCTAAGAGCTGCAATGGCTGAGCTGCATTATTGGAAGGTTTAGTACAAGTTACTCTTAAACTAGTTTCACACAAAATTGCTATAAGTCACCAGTTCCTACTACTGGTTGCCATAGTAATAATGTTTATCAGTGGGTGGTGCTACTAGCATGATATCATAGCTGTGTGCACTCTTTGCCATGTGCTCTACTGTATTCACTCCCATCAGTAGCCATTACACCAAGTCACTCTGTATTTAACTAATGTTAAAATTTCACACAATTTCTCTACTTTTTCCACATCTAGTCACCAAGGGTCATTGTTGCTCATGTAGCCAGAAGTCACCAGCTCTCAATGAAAATGAATGATATCCTGTCACTTTTTTCAGGGCGAGTTGCTGCTCACTCTGAGCTTTGCCTTTTATAACGTGGAAATGTAAATCAGCTGTGCCATATTTAGATATATTATTTAGATATTATGCAAATGAAACTTTTATTAAGGGAATTTTAATATGCTTTGGAGACAAGTGATGAAAAAAGTGAGCTGTATGGGATATCAGAGGAGTCACTTGGGAAACACTGGACATTAGATAGTTAGGACTGCTATAATAGAAATGCATGTAATTAATGTACATGTTGCAATCAGTATTTTGAAAAAGATTTAAAAAACAAAAAACAACAACAATAACTAGTGAATAATCAGACTATTCAAGGCCATATGGCAGTGATGGAACAATGGTAGATTTTCTTTAGTAATTAGAAGATAACCATTGTTTTACCCGTGAGCAAGGCTGTCAACCCCTAATTGCTTATTCTGGTTAAAAGTGTTTCCAAAATGAATAAATGCAAATGTAACTCACCCAGTCTGCAGATGATGCGGCAGAGGCAGCAAACAAGCATCAGCTGCCACACCTGTTCCAGACCTTGCCAAGCAGTAGGCACAACACAACCCTCAGCAAGAAACCACAAGAACTCCTGCGTGCCAAACGACTCCATGGCAACCTGAAACGAATTTTGTGTTACACACCCGCAGACGCAAGCATGCACGCACACACGCACACGCACAGTGTGTGTGAGAAAGGAGCAGAGTAATCTGCTTTCAGACAAATACACCTCATCTTATACAAATATGCATGCTAGGCCAGGCCAGGCCAGGGGTAACATGGCAACATCAGCAAGGAGAGATAAATTGCTTTTCTTTGTGCTTTTGGTTTGAATGATGTCTGTTGTATAAGCCCATTCCTCACATATTTATCCTAAACCTTTTATTTATTTCATGCCAGCCTCAGTATCTACAGATGGATGACAAAAGCACCTTAATAAGTTGTGTCAAGTTGTGTCATTGTACAAGGATTTGGGACGGTGCTGGAGGGATAAACATTATTCTCAAAAAAGATACTATGTCCGTTTGACAACAGTGCTGTAGAGCAGTGTCTGACATATCAGTTCAAGAGGACAGACAGGCTTTAACCCATGTGCTCTGTTGCTACTTAGCAATAGATGTGTTGTTGAGCATATTCTTTCATAGGGCCCAAAATTGCTTAGAAATTGCTTTAAAATAACCTGAGATGCTAAATGCGACACTTGTCATGTTCAATACAATAAAGGATATAACAATATATATGAATATATGTAAGAATAAGCATATAAGAAAAATGTATACTTTGTTTCAATGTTAAGTTAAAACAGAATGGATCATTTTGAGCTGCATAGAACACAATGGTCGATATTCCATCATCTGGATATGAGCTGCATTTTAAGCCACCACATACATAAGGTTGTATCTGGTATAACATATCTTAAATATACTAAAACTTTATAGGAATGATTACACAGTAGTATCCTTGATGGATAAAGCAGTTTCCCAAAGTTCTTTAGGGAATCTGCTACTGGAACAGAGGGTTGCGGGTTCAAATCTCAGGAATGCTTGAAAGTTTTTATTGCACCCTTAAGCAAGGCCTCAACAGTAACTTCGTGTACTGAATTCTGCCTAAACTGTACGTCATTTTAAATAAGAGTCTGTGCCAAAATAAAATAGATTCAGGGGTCAGTCTGTTAAGCTAAATGCACTTTATTGATCAATTTACAGAAGTTGCTTCAGTTTTTACTAACAGACGCCTACTTTCTATTGTGTTCACTGCAGGTATGTCCCTGCTTTCTCTCGGCTGTTATTTGAAATCTTTCTTTTCCTTTAACTTCCGGCGTGAATAAGCGTTATCTGTTGTGTTCGGTTAAGCTCTTCCAACCTGGAAAAATGATTCTTTCAGCTAATAAACATTTAAATAGCAGCACAGAGACTAGACAGTACATGTGCAAGGAGCTGTGTATTCATTTCCGCCGCTTCTCTTACCACACTTCAGCGACGCAGTCCGGCCAGGATGTCAAACCCGGAAGTGAAGTTAGGAAAATACGTCAGGATTCAAATAACTCCAGTTATCTCTTTCATGTTGGGAGCACAACTGTACACATCTGTCCGATTTATAGAGGTAAAAATAAAGTGAACATGCGCCTGAACATGGTGAATTTCAACCGAACTTGATTCCACGTCGCGGTGAAGCAGCCAATAGGTGCGGGCATGCCTTCAACTTTGAACAGCGGAGCTCATGTTACACACGTTTCCTCCTGCCCATGGAGAAATACACCACATCGCACCCACTGTTTCCTTGCACAATTTTCCAGCAATGAGAAATCCTCTTATGAAGCAAAGAATAACACAAAATAACACCAAAATTTATATATTTTATTATTATTAGCCATGAGCATGGAGCCTGCATGTTCTCCCCATGTGTCAGGGGTTTTCTTCCCCAGTCCGTAGACACATGGGTTAAGCTGATTGGCATCTCTTATTTGTTGTGTATGTGTAAATGTCATGTGGCCAAATGTAGTGTGTGAATATGTGTGTATTACTGTGCACAGTGATGGACTGGCAGCCTGACCAGGGAGTATCCTGCCTTGCGTCCTGAGTCCTCTACAATAGACAACAGGCTCCCCAGTGACCCTACATAGGGTCTACCCTACATAGACCCTACATTTGGGTACACAATAATGTGATTGGTGTCCCCAAACACTTTCTGGTGAGAACCAGCTCATTAAATTCTTTAGGTAATGAAACCCATTAGGCCAGTTCCCATTAGGCGTTTCTGGTTTTTCTTTTTTCTTTGTCCTATGCAGCGATAATTTAAAATCCATTTAGTGACCAGTCAATTGGGCTTACAACAATAACAATGTAACAATAGCTAAAACAGTGATTACATTTTTGGCAGCATTTAATGTTATCCCCTGGCTGAATTTTGGGGACTCTGCTCTGGACAACTGCAGCCATAAAGCACTAGTTACATTAGCCAAACTACAGTGCACAAATATGTGTATGCTAATCCATGCGACATGATGAATTACATGTCTCTACATGTTTAAAAAAGTTGAACATTTTGCAAGAATGTAGTTTAAAATGCCGTATAAGATATAATGTATAACTCAGTCATTTATAAAATGAGACAGAGTGTCCATATTCCTCCAGGCCCATGGTGCTTCATAAAACAACACAGAACTAAGGACTGTACATTATCAATGTGCAAAAAAAGTGCAAACTTGGGCAAACATTGCAACTGAAGGCATAAGCAAATGGTACAATACAATACAAGACAGTACAATATGCTACACTACAATATAGTAGTTTAAACAGGGCAGCAAGTGTGTGTGTGTGTGTGTGTACAGTCTGGTTGTGAGGGCCTGAATGCTTTTTCATGGTGATGAGTTTGTGTATGGGGTGCATGAGGTCATCCTACAACATATTTAAGATTATATGATTTCAGGTCCATTGTGCATAATTCCCAGGTCTGGAACAAAATGTAAATATATGACCAGCATATCTGTTTCCTAATCAGTGGTAAGCAGACCCCGGATTTATGGCATTTCTCCTGAGCTCAGGACATCTTGCCCAGTTGTTGGCAGGGCTGTATGGCTTCTTGTGGTACCTTGGCATTGATATTTTTAGTCGTGGCAAGCTGCATCTCATTGTATTTCTCTTCAGGATAATATGAACCAGTGAAACCTGGCATACCAATGTGAAAAACCGTGACACTTGTTTCCATGGTAATTGTTCAAATGACACTGCAAGATTGGTCTGTATTTAGTCTGAGCAGTATAACAGGGCTTTTGTCCTTCTTACACTGGACATTTTCTTATGTTAGGGAAAGACCATATAAAAATATTTTCCAAATTTATTCAGGATATTTACCAGTTAAATACCTGCTTGCAGGGTGGTAATTTCTGTAGGCATCCCCATAGGAATAATCACGAATCCACATACGCCTGTGTGCAGTAATAATGAAAAATGTGCATTGCTGAAGTCTGAAGATTTTAAAAAGCAGGCGTGTTTTGCAGTGTCAGCCCTCAGGAGGTCTTCAATGGAGAGACTGCAGTGGCACTAGCTCATTGCATGGTGTCACTGTAGTGTCGCAGAGTGTAAAACTACTCTACTGAACTATTGTCCAGGTTACATCCTTACTCTCAACTCTAGTCATTTATTCATCTTGGGCTTTGTACTGAGGCAGGTCCCAGAATTGAGACCCTCCCCCATGGTGACCCACATGAAACAGACACAGGATGTGATGAATTAGGCCTGGGTTTCCAACACTTCTATTCCATTTCTGTGCTCAGAGCCTAAGAGAGGCTTAGCTCAGCGCTAATGGCCACTACTCATTGACAGATTGTGTAAAATATTAATCATGATTGAGAGTGGTGTGTTGGTGAGGTAAGGCATGTTTAGTGCATACAGATGCAACGGTCTGGTAAATTATTTGGTAATTAGACAGAGCTGCCCTTGGAGAGAGGACATGGTTCAAAGCCCTGGTCTCTCTGATGGAGTGGAAATGCATCTACTATCTACACAACATGATAGTGTTGGAAGTATTAAAAAAAAGCTCAAATGTTGTAGCTCTGAAGATCAAACAGTGCTGATGTATTCTGAAGTAAATATATATTCTAATCTAAGCAATAAGCTTTTATTTTACAGCCACTTTATGATTTAATATTTTCTTATTACTATTTATCATAAACATTTGCCCATGAGAACAATTTTATTTGTGCAGGAGTGAAATACACCTTAACCTGTCTCTTGAGCCACCGTACAACAATTACACATTCACTTCACCACTTCTCTCTCTCCCTCCCTCCATCCCTCCCTCCATCCCTCCCTCCCCCATGCTCTTCTCCTCCCCCATCTCTCTCTCCTTCTCCATGGACATTCACTCTTTTCCTCTTTGATTCTCTTCTGATGTTCCCCCTCCCCCAAAGGCTGCACACATGATCTTTGAGCTATTTACTTGTCTGTATTTCTATAGCGTGGATTCTGCCATTGGGCTGTGTTTCACTGACATGTGTACTGTTACCCTGATGTACACATTCCGTGTTCAAACCTTCCACATGCTGGGAACAGACTGTGAACAGTGATATCTCTGTTGTACAAGTGTGCGACCTCTTAAAGATCTTCTTCCAGCCTAGCTGACCTCTTCCTGAGCCATAAATCATTTTGGAGGACTTGTGTCGGGTATAGAGGGAGTAATACGTTCTGCCTGTGGATACTGTCAGAAAAAGAAGTTGCTGGACCTTTTCTAGACCACAAATTACTAATTTAGAAAATAGCGTTATATAGGGTAAATATACATATACGTATATATAGGGAAAAAGTGTTTTGTAAAATAAAAAATAATAGTCAGGGGGATTATTTGGATAATATCTGGAAAATTTATTAGACTTTAAAATCATTTAGGCCAGCCAGCTGTGTTGATTATTTTTTGTTTCTTTCACATAATGTATGACTCAAATGCAAATTTCAATTCCCACTTCTTAAAAGGAGCAATGTTTTCAACCTCCACCATCCTTTTAGATTTAGCAGTCCGAGTCGTCTTATCACTGAAATTGCTTTCTACATGGGTTGCATTTTCTCATAGCTGGCAATTTACATTATCTAATGAATTCTCCCCAGCAACATGTATCTCTCTATCAATCAAACAAATATATGTAGAAAGCCTTAGTAGGGTTTCAAATATGGAAAACAAAACAAAAGCCACAAACCTAAAAACCCCAAGTTTATTTGTATTGTTAGCATATCCAATTTTGATTCAACAAGATTTTGATGACTGTCATAAACAGGAGGTATGTTTTACACCGACACACATGGTAAAAAAGGATATTACAGAAGTAAAAAAAAACAAAAACAGTTGGTCATTTCATGAAAAAAGAATCAGGAGGATGAAGCAATTGGTCAGTTTCTTGTAGTTTGACAGTCTTTGATTCTGGCTAATTGGAAAAAGAGGTTGACATTTTCTTTTCTCTCTAGCCGGAGGGACTTAATCTATAACCCTACCCTCATTTTGGTGAAAGCAATCTCTTATCTTTTGTTGGTCCAGCACACATCGGTGCTCCTCTCTTATCCTTCTGTAACTGACATCCCTCTCTCCCATCTAGTCAGTCCACTCTGCTGCAGGGACTGTTGCTTTTGCCTCTGTAATTGCTTGTCAAATCCCATGGTGTGTAGAGCTTTGTGACATCTTTTATTAAAGGTCCCCAGTGAGGACATGCACTGCCCTAATGACCCCTCTATCCTTGTCTTTCTGTTCTATGACTGCATCCTGCTAGTTCTTGTCATTTCTTATTTCTTTTAACTCAACCCAGCATCAGGTTTAATGTTTAGAGTGACTGCTGGGTGAAATAACACAGTTTTCTATAAAGGCATCTTGAGTGGGATGGGTTAAATGCACAGGTCTGCATACATATATACACAGGCAAGCCCTTTTGGTTACTCAAAGAATATTCACTCAGTGCCTTAAGATTTTCACAAAGCATCACATGCCAGCTGTAACCTGAAAACAAAAGCATTTCTTTTCTGCATGAAGCCAGCATATGGATCAATGTCAGTTCAAGCAATGCATACTCAAGGTCGGACTGAAGTCGAATAAATAAACAGTAAACAAAAGGAAAAAAAAATATCTAAGAACGCTGGCAGACTGAGAGGACATCTGTAACACATGCTTGCTTCCCTTCTCTAGCTCTCTGGCACACTTTTCCCCTCATGGAGCAGTAAATTAGTAATGAGCGTATTGTTAAAATTCATGTAGCTGTCCTGCACTCTGCAGTTACACTCTAGCTCCCTGCCTTAATGCATGTTAATACACCTACATAACCCACCAATTACGTTATCCATAGTCCACAAAATGAACGCACGTGGAAATGTGTCTAAGGTTGTTATAATGAGGAAGCTTGAATACAAAACGCCGTCATCTATCTCCCCGACCTGGCCCATCCTCCTCTATCTCCAGTTTATTCCATTGTTCCACACCATGAGCTAAATTTAATTATTATTTGCTGGAAGCAAACAGGGAAATGGTATTGAAGGGATCTTTCACTATAGCTGCCTTTTTAGACACACCCTAGATCAGCCGTGATATGGAGCAGCTATCTCAATCAGTCCAGGTCAGGCAACATGTCCCTCAGTTGCTCTTCTTAGTTCATCTCATACCTGTCTCACAGTAATTTACACACTAAACTGGAACTGTTATAGGAGCCAAAACAGGGGGATTAGATTATGGTAAGGTATATTAACAAGTTCCATGTGTTAACTAAGGGTGCAGTACTAATACTAAAATGCTGGATAATCATAAAAAAGATGGCAAGTGCAGTAGAGTTGAACTAAAATTCTTCAGTGTATAGAAAAAAAAGAAAAGAATTAGTCTTGCATTTTAGAGCAGACTGTATGAGTAACCATTAATGCTGATTATTATGCTATTAAGCGTTAATTGATGCTAATATGTAAGAAGTGAAATCTTTTTAACTCTTTGACCTAATTAATGTCATGACTTCTTTAGCATTAATGCTCGTTTGTCATTTTCATTGTAACTTGGGATGATACACAAGCAGTAACACCACTAACATTCTGCCTTCACATCCAAATCTTATGATTTAAATCAAACCACTTGTGATCAGTTATTACTGTGAAATGTGTGGCTGTTAATGTATATGAAGAAGAAGAAGAAGCCTTTATTTTTGCCACATATACATTACAGCACAATGAAATTCTTTCTTTGCATATAAAAACTTTTGGAGCTTGGTGTCAGAGCACAGGGTCAGCCATGATACAGCACCCCTTCAGCAGACAGGGTTAAGAGCCTTGCTCATGGGGCCAACATTGGCAGCTTGGTCAGTTCTGGGGCTTGAACCCTGATTCTCCAATCAACAACCCAGAGCCTTAGCCACCTGAGTTACCACAGCCCCTATACATGCTTTATTAAGCCCTGGTGTGCTAAGTATTAGTGTGTATATTCATGTATCATTATTCACCATTAGCTATATACAATATTACTATATGGTTTATTTGTGGAACTTATTATGTATTACCAGAGTTGTACTAGATACTCGTCGAATTAATATTTAAAACTTACAAGGTTACCATTTTAACTATCAGTAGAAGGACAAATACCGCAAATATGTTTAGGGTGTTGAAATGGAAAACCGTTCATACATTCCAAGTAAACATTCCTATTTGCGTTACTTCCCATCGGCACTACGGTGAAGCAGTGTGTTAATGTGGATTACAATTCAGTGCAATACGCTTTGTGTTATTGGGCCTCATGAATACTAACACTCGTATTTAGATAAGCAAGAGAGCACATATTTGTCCCTAAGCCTATTGAGGGAACTAGTCAAGCAGAGCTGCCAAGTCATCTTTTTCTACATAGCATGTGTGTGAGCCTGAGTGCAGTGTTCATTTTAGGGGAAGATTATCATTTATTCATGGTGGCATCCTTATGACATAAACGCTGGCTTATTGATACTGAGTTTGTTATGAAGCATCACAGCAAAGGTGCAGAATTGTTGTGTCACTTGAATAGGATTATGTTCAAATCAATTTGATTAGATGTTACTTGAAGCTGTGGTTTTCTGGTGCAGCGGGCAGGAATGACCTTTAACGCCAGGTCGACCAAATTGCTGTGTAATGATTGGTTATGACTCAGGCTGCAACGCTATCCACTAAAACACTGAAGCTATGCTCACACATGCAGTGATTTCATTGCTGAAAGTCACCAGTCGCTGTATTATGAAGTTCCCAGTAGATGTTCCTACTACTGGTTGCCATAGTAATAACTTTTATCAGTGGGTGGTGCAGCTAGCATTCCACTTGACAACCAATCAGTTTTCTTGCGGCTAAAATTAAACATTCTGGAGAGAGAACATTCTTCATTTGTATATCTCTACTGTCTTCACTTACAGTCAAACCATATTTGGATAAAGTTAACCTTTCTAGAGCTTTCTTGCATCGCCGGACATGCCCACATGTAGCCTCCAACTGTTGCTGTCACTTATGTTGCTCTTGTTGCAAATTAATGATCTCCGGTTGCTTGTCGCTGTGAGTCGCAGTATGTGTGAGCACAGCATGAGACTTTTTTCTGTCTCTCTCACTGTGACAGATTCAGGCGTACTGTATATGTGTGGGAAAAACCTTCAACGTCGTCAAAGTTAGATATTTTCTACTATAGATAGTTCTGGTTATCTACAGGTGCTCCTGAAATGATTTGTTTTTTGCAAGTCTGGTTCTATTTGTACACATAGAATCTGTTCTACACACAGATTGTTGTTTTATATCTTCTATCCATAGATATGTGACATTTTCCTTTTTTAACTCCCATAACTGGATGTTAATGTGACTGTTATTTAAAAAAAAAAAAATTTTAGCTACAAAATATAACTCAAGTCAATAATTCAATAATTTGAGCGATTAAGAGAATGCAGATTGGTATAACAATAGAGGAAAAATTCCATTCCACTCTTTGAAAGACACCATGCATACCTCTACATTTATAAAATGATCTACTCGTGGAAAAAACAAAAACGATATGAAATATGAAATGAAATAATAGAAAGTAATTAGGAAATGAATTCTCATTTTGAGGATCAGATATGTCTTTGCTCGTACATTGCTGTTATTAATGTCTTTCGGTCATTAGGTCATTTAAAATAATTGTCTGCTATTACATGTACAGAGTGTGAAACATTGTTCTTGATGTGACTGCTCAGGAGAACCTCAGACATTGTGTCAGTATCTGAACTGATCACGGACATGTCTGTTTAAACATGGCATGTAACTGTCCGAAAAACTGAACAGAATTGTGAGAAAATCACACTTAGACTGTGAGTGTTCTGACATCGTGCCTATTTTTACCACTGTGTTTGTGAAAACTGTCTCCTTATACTTATACAGTCAGTCTGCCAAGCCAAGGTTAGAAAAAAACTCATTGAATATCTGAATGGTTTCCCAGATTACCAGCAATGGTACATTAACAGTTATTAAAAACAAGATATGAGTTTCAAGCATAAACACACACACAC
>JAOTRN010000031.1:3017086-3032335 GCA_028566695.1 Bagroides melapterus
CAGCAGCAGCAGCCGATCCTCTCCTGTTTTTATCATCTCAACCCAGAGAAAAGCACAAGTAATTATTGATGTGTTGTGTTGATGGGGTGAGGAAGGCAGCTGGCAAATTTGGAGGGGAACACAGTAAGGAGGTAATACACAGAAACACTGAAAGATTGGAGAACATGTGAAGAAGAAAGTAGGCAGAGATTAAAGGCTTAATAAATAAAAATTACGATAGAGAGAGAGAAGGTGTACGTGCTCGAGAGATGGCAGATAGTGAAGATAATCAATGCCTCTTTCCTTGCAGCTGAGAGCACCAATCTGATAGCAGCACAATCGATTAACACTTGAACAACCACAGGAAGTAATAGTCAATCGATTCTGAGCTACATGATTCCTTATAAAATCAGATTTTCAGACAATAATGTTTGTTTAGAGATCTGTACTGTATCAGTCACCACACTGGTGTAATTTTGAATACATGAACCTACTGTCTGTAGCACTGTATATTGACATTGCCATCTAGTGTTTAAATGTGTTACTGCATGCATTCGGTCAAATAATATTGAAAATTTTACACCTGTTCTGGGGTAACAACCTTGTGCTAATTTCTTCTGTTCTTTTTTCCTCTCTCAAACATCATTATTATCAAAATCTATAAAAATAAATAAAAATTCAAGATGGAAACTCAAATGGACCCTGAGGACCTGGATTTTGAGTTGCCAGTAGGCATGAGCGTGGACACTCTAAACAGCTCGCACCTGTCCAATCTATACCATCATCGGCAGCAAAGAGGCCAAATGGGCATTCATGAGGTCCCACTACACACCGAAACAGCTATGTTAAGCCTGGCCACCCTCAATAACAGCCAGGAGCTGGACAGTGGTGTGGGTCGCACAGACGAGAGCACTAAGAATGAGGAATCGTCCGAGCATGATATACTCCTTGGCGACGAGCAGACCAGTGCCTCCAATACCAACACCAGTAATACACCACACAGCCTCCGCAAGTTCCGGCCTAGCAGGGGTAGTGGAGGTGGAGGAGATACTCCATCACCATTACTCCATATCAGAGAACTGCACTTCAGCACAGACTCTCTGGATTGTGGTGGTGCTGGTGCAGGATACGTCCATGATCCAGTGAGCGCAATGATGATGCCCGGCCTGACTGAAGAGGAGTGTGAAAGGTACCGAGAGCTGCTAGAGATTAAGTGTCGTTATGAAAGAAATATGAAGAACGGTAGTGTAGGGAAAAGCGCTGAGGAAGAAAGAAAGAAGGAAGGAGAAGAGGAGGATGAAGAGGAAGAAGGGAAAGAGGTGTCTTTGGATGAAAACTCTAATGAGAGCCTGACACCACATGAGATGGCACTTTTGGAGGAGGAGCTACGGCACCTCGAATTCAAGTGTCGGAACATTCTTCGGGCCCAGAAGATGCAGCAGCTACGAGAGCGCTGTCTGAAGGCATGGCTGTTGGAGGAGGAGGCTTCAGCGAGGGTGCCTACTGACCTACAGGGCTCCCCACATCATGAACTGTCGGATATCAAAGAACTCCCTGAGAGAGAGCGATCAGACAAGGACACCAGCAGCGCTTACAACACTGGAGGTGAAAGCTGCAGGAGCACACCTTTGGTGAGTGATCACCTTTCTCCTGTCGCTCAGATAGATGAGTCTGGTTCCCCTCTGCAGGTAAGGCACAGAGACCGACCCAGCTGGAATGAGAGGGGCCGTGGCTCTCTCAATTATTCACCCAGTAGCTACAAGAAGTTCCACATGAACACCAATATCAACCAGAAATTCCACTCTCTGTCTCGGGAGGGGACCAGTCGTTCATTAGCAGATGGTGGTACACAGGGCAGGAGCTCGAGAGCCAACAGCATTCATGAAAGAACTGGTGGCCATAGTGCTGAATCTAGTCCTTACTTTACCCGTCGGCATCACTCTAACCGACCTAAGCCTGAGCACTATCAGAGCTGCATGCAGCTAGGCTCCTCATTTACAGAGGATAGAACTGTGGAAGGAGAGAGTGAGGCTCCAGTTGGCAGTAGCGGCCGGGCAAGCCCTATGAGTTTAGCAAACAGCACTCTTAGCCCCATGCTTCACACAAGCCCAGCAAAACACTCCTTGGATTTGCCTTTGCCACTTCCACCTGCTTCACCACGCATGGAGTGGAAGGTAAAGATCCGTAGTGACGGCACACGCTACGTAGTAAAACGACCTGTCCGTGATCGACTACTGAAGGCTCGTGCCATGAAGATCTGTGAGGAGCGTAGTGGCATGACTACTGATGATGATGCTGTAAGTGAAATGAAAATGGGGCGGTACTGGAGCAAAGAGGAGCGTAAGCAGCAGTTGCTGAGGGCCCGTGAGCAACGTAGGCGACGTGAATTTATGATGCAATGTCGACTAGATTATCTACGTAATCGTGGCCAAGACCCAGGGAAGGATGGCCAACAGGAGTCAGGTCAGGCTCCTACCTCCATTCTAGAGATAAGCCAAAAGAAGAGTTCAAAGAAGCGCAACCGCCGCATCTTGGACAACTGGATCACCATCCAAGAGCTGCTGGCTCACGGTTCTCGCTCTCCAGATGGAACAAGAGTCTACAACGCTCTTCTGTCTGTCACTACTGTCTAAGAGGAAAGGACAGAAAAAGCTTGAACAATCCCAAAACCTGCTCTGTAGCACATCACTATTACATAAAAGCAGCATTAAAGTAACAAGCACAACCTTTACTTTTCACCTCTGGTGCTCTGCCAGGGTTTCTCTCAAACAAGCTCCAAAACCTTGATTTATGGTAAATGTGCTTATTTTCCTAACATGTGAATGCTCTGGTTTTACATATAGCGTACGTCTGGCTATTTCACATATTTAATTACTTATTTAATCCCTAATGTAAAGCCTTATATTTTGCTTCTTGTAGTGATTGGTAAAGTAAAGCCAGCAATGATGAGCACCAATAGTACATGCTTATATTTACCAAATAATAATCAAAATATACTTTATCAAAGTAAGTATGTTACTTTCAGACAATACTGGAAAGTTATAAAACATTAGCATCTACAAACCTACAGCACTGGAAATGCCTAAAAACAGATTAGCCATTTTTATTACCCAGGAGGACATGAATTAAATTACATGAAATGATTTAGCAACTAAAATTTTTTAGACATATTATTTCTAATGGTATGAAGGAATCTGCAAACTTGAGACATTAGCCAACTAAAGGAAGTCACATCAGGTACTTTTTTCAAGCTTTTTTTCCTAAAAGGTTATTCCAGCACAAATTTCACGACAGCACAATGATTAGCCAAGCACAGAACCATGTCTGCATTCTATATACGATGTAAGTAAATTCCTGAACTAGATAAACATCTCTGCTACAACAGAAAAGGGCAGAAAATGGCACAGCAAGACGGATCTAAATCAACTCCATGTTTCATGTCATTAGCCAAACCATTACAAAATGGGGCTCCTTAATACTGTAACTGCAGAATCCTTAATGGTTATTTAATTACACAGTGCTGATACAATCATAATAATGGCTAATTTTAAGCACAGTTTTCATGTAAGATGTAAATGCCCGTTCTCGCCCGAGACTACAATGTAGAACCGGTGAGCTTGGAGAAACAATACGGTGCTCAATGGGCATGGTGCATGTTAGAAAAATACAGCTTATACCCTAATAACTCTGACAAGGTGAACGTGCATGAAAAACGTAGGACCAGCGTAACATTTACACAACGGAGCGATGTCTTGTTTGCTCATTGTGAGATCACACACTATTCCACCATGATTATACTGCTACATATTGTGACTTTGATATCCCTTACAATATGTTAAAAACAATGATTAATCTTTAATGTGTGAATAATTCATCATTTATGCTATTGGTTGCTATGATTCTTCATACTCAAGCAGAACGGTCGCAAATAAAATCAAATATTAACTATATAGGGATCATTTAACTGATGTCCATGATAACTTCTGTTATATCAGTAGAGAAAAGGTAAAAATTATAATAACAATGTGATACACTGGGAAGAATAGACTCACTGGCCACTTTATGAAGAAAACCGTAAAACTGCTCATTTATGTAATTATAAAGTTAGCCAGTTGTGTAGAAATAGTGCAAACATTAAGGCAGATACAGGATTAGAGCTTTAGTTTATGTTCACAGTAAATGTGAGAATGAGGAAAAGAAAGATGTCTTTAATTGTGGCATGGTTGTTGGTGCCAGATGGGCTGGTTTTAATATTTCAGAAACTGCTGATCTGGGATTATTGCTCACAACAGTCTCTAGAGTTTATACAGAATGGCAAAACAAAACAAAACAAAACAAAACAAAAGAAATACCCCACATCTACCAGGGGGATGTTCATTGGGTTGAAAGAGTTCATGTAACAAACTCTCGACATACACGGTGAGCAGAAAAGCATCTCAGCACACAGAATCTTGAGGCGAGGAAGATTCACGTCAGCTAAAAGCAGGAATCTGTGGCTACTCTGGGTTGGATATTTGAAAACTGGAAAAATCTGTTCAATCTGGGTGGGTCTGTACCCACTGTATCCTCACATTCCTGACTCCGGCATCTTCTTCTGGTGTATCCCATCTGCCTTAAAGTCACTGAGATGCTTTTCTTCTCATCATGGTTATGAAAAATGATTATTTAAATCAGTGAGATAAATATTTTCATCCCTTCTCATATTGTAACTGTGAACACTGACTGAAGCGCTTGACCTCTAGCTGTAGACGTTCTGCATTGTGCTGCAGCCTCATAATTGGCAGGTGTTCCTAACAAAGTGGCCAGCGAGTGTATATTGTTGCTGAGAATGGGGGTACAGCCATGGTGTCTACTTAGTACACACAAGGCCAGCTACAACAGCTAAAGCACAAGACCAAATCTGTATCTATCCAGCTGAGCGATGTCCTGCCGAGTGATTTCCAGATCTCTGGTCTACAGTAAGAGTTGGGTTTAAATGTGTAAATAATTGTGTGAACAAACAAACAAACAAAAAAAAAATAACAGCTTTGCTTCTTATTCTGATCACTCTCACCCTATCCACTCGACGCTTACAAAATCTTTTCCAACTTTTGGACTGTGAAACATTTTTGCATGATTTTAAATGAAAAGTTTAGCACACATTAACAGAACTATTCTATGGATTCTATTGATGTATATCCATTGCTCAGTATAGTGTTAATGTGACCAGTGTTTCCTCTTTCAGTTTCTATTGATTTGTTGGTATGTTAGTTCCAAGTAGATTTCTATTATATTGTTAGCGCAGTTGCTATCTGTTGATTCTTAAATGGTCATTCCTGTGCTGTTACCATGTCTTAATCTATGCCATTTTAGGAAATAAAACCATTTTGTATTGCTTATTATAAACGCATTTATCACTGGGATTTGAGGCGACAGAAATAAACCCACTCACACAGAAACACATCCACAAATCAACACACACACACACACACACACACACAGAGGCTCCAAACGACCAGAGGAACTGATCCATAGAGATGAGCAATTTCCAACAGCAAGAACATATTTTATAGAATAAGAGCAATAAATAATCACATACAATTTCTCTGAATTAGGTTGTGATGGAAATGTCGTACATATATACAAATAAAACTTCATACAATGTCATCTCTTTAAATATAGTTACTGCTCTGAAACACATACTGGTACAATTTTACAGTTACATTTTGTTCCCCAGTCCCTAAAGTGTAAACAATAGCTCATCTCCCTGCTCCCAGCCAGTTATAGACATTATAACACAGCCCATTCCAGAGTAAATACAGAGTATTTATATTTATAGCTTATATGTACATTCAAGTTTTTATACAGCGTCATTCAGTTAAGTGCAGGAGAACATGCAACACATTGGCACACTGGCGCAAGACATCAGCATATCCAATCAGGAGTAAAGACGCTTTCCATAACTAATGAATCTACTTTAATAAGTCTGTTAGTCATCGGTGGTTTGTTTTTGTACAGGTTGTCCTACAGGCCTCGTAACACTGAATGCAAGCACAAGAGTGATACAAACTGGCTCAAGAGTGATGGGACTATGCTCAGAGTTGTGCTCAAAATTTAAATGTGACATCCTAGCTTGCTGAACGTTTGTCCTTTGCTAAACAGCCCTATAATAACTCTCGTACTCCAGATTAGATGACAGTCTAGTGTTAGATTCCGCATAGTGATACGTAAAAGACCATAAAAAAAAAAGAACAAAAATCAGAAGGCGTTTTTTTCTGGTTAAATGTATTTCAAAAATGTCTAGAACCATATTCAGAGTGAGTAAAAAAAAAAAAAAGATTTTTCCGTTCAGTTGAAATAACCTGTTTAGTGTTTATGCTTAGTATTAAGTTGTATCTAGGTCACACTCTTAAAAACACCATGTCCTTTAAGGTAAAGGCAATAGAAATGATATAATAGGTAAACATAATAGAATAATATAATATAAATATATGAGGAGTAAGGGGTTGGTTGCATCCAAAATGCAGTTCAACCCCAAGAACAAAAAAAAAACCTGCCTTTTTTTCCTGCAAACTGATCAACACCTGACCAAATGAACTCAACTCTGAATATGGCCTATGTTAAACTAAATGTATAGAGATAGAACGTCAGACACGATTGGGGCGGTGTACCCTTCTGTGTGGGTTTGATGTGTGTGTGTGTGTGTGTGTGTGTGTGTGTGTGCATATATCGGGGTGCTGAAAACAGGAGATGATCTGCTAACAAGGCACTGCATCTGTAGGCCTTGAGTCATTGTGCGCACAGACTAAAAGCTCTTGTTTTGCACCTAGAGCAAACACTATCTGCAGAAACATAAAAGCAGCATACAAAGAGATGCACTGACAGCCAAGTGCGAAATGTACTAGCTGGTGTGCACAGATGCACCAATCATATTAGCATGCTTTCGTATATAAACAAGAGGGCAAAGATATGTTACGGGATGAAAATTCACATTCTTTAAAAGAGTGACTGGCTTAAGTACAAGTGTATGGCTTCTGGCAATGGGTTTGGTGTAAAATACAGAATTCTTCCCAAGCAAAACAAGTTCCTGAAATAGGTAGCCCAGTTAAGTTCTCAAAAGTTCCATTTGTACACATGAAATACCACTGCGTTAGATTGAAAAAAGGCTAATAGAAAACAAACCAGCACAGAAACAATATCCATATTAGTAGTAAGTGTTACATCAATATATCAAGGATAATATCAGTAATATTTGACATCATAATATTAATAACGAAAAACACACTTGAATCATATCATTCTTGTAAATTGTACTGTACAATCAATGTTTGAGACAATGTTTTTATCTATTTATGTTTATAATTCAGTTCAACTGACCGTTGAGTAAAAAATAAGTATTTATACAATGAATTCTTTAAGATTTAAATTAAATAACAATACAGGGCTCGCCTTGCAAGCACTGTAAATATAATCTTTTTTTTTTTTTTGGGAACTTCAGTTGCTGCACATTTAGGATCAACTGATCCTAAAACCTCACATTAGGCACTAAGGCTATGCAATAAGTTGCCAAATACAAGTAATTAGCAAGTCATATGAGCCTGTTTGAGTACTGAAAGAAAAAAAGTCATTAAAACGAAATTACCAGACAAGTCAGACTTATCAAGTAATTTTGACACTTATATCACAATTAACTAATTTTTTCATTCTGGAAAAAAAATAAATATAATTGAAATATATAATAATAACAATAATTATATAATAAAAATATTTAATTATTCACCTACTTATAGACACAATTCCATTTCACCAAAAAAAAAAAAAAAAATCAACTGAATTGAAAGAACGAAAGTATCTTTAAGAATTTAAGACTTTTTTGGTTTTTAAATTAGTGGGCTATGTCCTAGTCTTTGCAGATTTGAAATTCAGAACACAATTACATTTACGTATGATGTCCTATATTCAAATATCTTCTCTTTAGACTCCAAACATAGAATGAAATACTGGAATGCTGCCTCCTGAATGGCTCTCTCCTATAATGGTCTCTTTCCACAAAATGTTTTATTAGAAAAACCCTTTAACATAAACAGGATGTGTTATGGTACAAAGTGTGTGGCTGAGTCTTTTAAAGCTGTGAAGCTGTTGTCCAACATTGACAGCAATTTAGTCCAAGGGAGGGAATGTGGAATGTGTCACTCAATTCTGTTAAAAACAAACAAACAAAAAAATTTGCTTCAACCTGGAATGATTGTCATTTGACAAAAAAATTAATTGTTAAAATGGAACAAACAGGATTTCCATGAAACCTCAGTTGCTTTAATGTCCATGCTTTTTTTTTTAGTGTTATTCATGAAAACTTGATGCTTCTTTTGTGTTCCGCACTCTCCTTAGGCTGGCTTGTAAAGCTCACTTCCTAACCTCCTCTGTAGCACGACAGTTCAAATTTTGAGACTTTATAGGTTGTCAGCAACCTCTCAGAATTTCCACCTTTGGCAAGACTGCACCTCCAGGTCGCTTTCCAATCTGTCAGCTTCTGAGGAATAACAGAATCCGCCACTCTTTCAACACTTGTCTCTTTCAGCCTTCTGATTTTGCAGTGATGAATGATTTTGGTTGTTATGAATGCCAGCATGACACGACAGCAAATGGCATATGTATTTAGTAGCCCAGCTATTTGTTCCCCTCCATCACCATCACTCTACACATGTGGGAAGCGGATGTGGAAGTAGCAAAGTCGGACAACAGTGTGTTTCCGCTTGCGTGGGCTTCGGCTCCTCCTCCGAAGAAATCTTGCCCTGCGAGCTGTGCTGCGTCTCACACTACTGTACTGATGCGGCTGATGGGCTTTGACTTGCAGCTGCCGCTTGTGCTGGCGCTGCCCCCTGTGCTTCCTGCTCCGAGCCCCTGGTTGACCATTTGTTGTGGCAGAGGCGAGAGAGGTGTAAGCGGTGTAAGAGGGGTGAGGGGGGAGGTAGGAGGGGGTAAAGGCGAGTGCGGCGGAGGAGGAGGGATGGAGGACAGGGGCGGATACTGAGGCAGGTAGTGTGTGGGGCCCTGTGGCACGTGACGTGCTGTGATGGTGGAAGGGGCCTGTGGAGGTGGGGCGAACACAAAGTGAGTTTGATGGGCGGAATGATGAAGTAGTGGATGGGGACTGTGGATGTGGCCGCCATGACTGTGGGTATGAGAGAGAACGTGGGAGTGGACGTGAGAGTGGGGGTGAGGTTGGGAGTGAGACAGAGTCAGTGGCAACTTGACGGGATGTGGCGGTGGGGCATGAGTGTGGAAGAAGCTGAATGGGCTGATTGGTGAATGTGGTGAATGAGGAGACAACGGGGGAGGGGTGCAGCCCATGCTGGAGTGGCGGCCATGCTGATGCACGGCATGATGGGAGAGCTGTTGCTGAAGAGGAGCGTGTGACGGTATGGGTGAACTGCGGCGGGGAAGTGAGCTGCGCTGCAGAGTGTGATGCATAGCGTGTGGATGGCCAGTGCCCGAAAGCTGTATGTGGTAACGGTGGTGCTGATGATGGTGGTATGGCGGTGGAGGCGGGCCGATATTGTTGTGGCAGTACTGTGCGTGCAGCGCCTGGATTTTGGAGGGCCCGCCAAGGTCGGACTGGCTGAGGGAGGAAGGTGAGGGAGGAGGCGGGCCCCCGGTAGTAGGTGGGGCCACGGGAGCAGGGTATGGTGGCCCTGGGGGAATAAGTGGGGCTGGGGGTTTGGCACGCTTGCTGCCAAACAGAGAACCTAGGAAGGAGCCGGAGCTGCCTCCGGACCCTTGGTCGCCAGTGTTGGGAAGCACTCCTGCCCCAGCGTTCCCTACGGCGTTGTGTAACTGCCCCGGCCCACCCCCCACCCCTATACCGGGGCTCAGGATGGGGCGGTGAGGCCGGTAGTCTTCCAGCCCATAGCAACTGGGAAGAGCGCCCCCCATAGGCAGACGCTGATGAGGCCGTGGGCTGTTAACGATGGATCCCTATAAACAAGAGAGACATGCCAGAAATAAAGTCAATAAATTGTGATTATAATCTACTAACACGTACTAATACATGCATTCACATGTAAATTTTGAACACATACAGTTGTCAGATGCAAACAATTTAACAACTAATTTTGCTGAGAACCTCGGAACCTCATTGGAGACACTGCATTATGAAAACGGATTGAAATGGATTTGGGAAGTTGCACATGCCACTACAAGTTGTTGGTTTTACCAACTGAAGACAGATCCGTGTGTTTCAATCAATCACAGGCCAGTACAAACATCAGGCAACATTAAGGGAAATGCGGAACAGGGTAAAAAAAAAACACACACAAATCCAGTAGGTGCCATCTTAGAAGCCATGCAGGGAATAATGACAATTGAAAGTAGTAGTGGGTATAAGACAATAACTAGACAATAACACCATTAAAAAACTTACTTCAATGGTACTATCCAAAGAGCCCACACTGTTTCTGCGACCCCGCTTTCCTGTTCCCAGTCAAGAAGAGTAAAATTGTGTGTCAATATTATAATTTTTTTTACATTTATGTCATCTGGCAGACCCTCTGGGAGCGATTTACCTTCATCTTATCTAAGCAGTAAGGGGTTAATGACCTTGCTCAGGGCAGCTTGGCAGTGCTGGTATTTAAAGTAATTCAGTGTCTTAATCAGTGAGCCACCACTGACAAGTTTTTCATACTAGACCACTATCTGTCTTTTCACTATTTGACTTTCTCTCCAAGGCATTTCTCTCACTGTGTACATCACAGTCTGTATTTACTCCTGATAACACACACGTTTCATATTCTAATTTTCACCCCTAAAAAACAAACACTTTTTCAAACACCTTCTGAAATGCGGGTTGCCAGATCCATTAAATTATTGTCACTTCATATGTGTCTGTATGATAAAGTGACTGCATGTCTGTCCATTAAAGAAAGCACTGTTTATTTAAGGAAACCTGTTAATGTATTTATTTGTGTGCTACTGTGAGCATTACCTGTGTCTGAGAGATCTCTGAGAGATGAGCTGAGCGCTGTGCGCTTAAGCCCATCCCCTGTGGCATATGTGTCATCGAGGCTGGGCCTACCCAGTGTGCCATTCACTGCCTCGGTCTTTATTCCATCCACCGCATTGCTCACATCTCCGCTCATGAGTCCAGGCCGCATAACGCCTTTCTGCTTTTCCAGCTCCGCTGCAGAGACAGGCAGAGTGAATGAGAGAACAATGAGAGAGTAAATTCATTGTGACTAATTCTATCCTCAGGATCAAGAAACATTCAACTTAACTGTTTATAGTTAAGGAAAGCAAATGTACAAGAATTTCAATGCTAGTAAAAAATTCTGCACTAAGCAATGGGGAGAAAGAAGGTCAGAAAAGGCAAACTCCTTACAGTCTCATTATTAATGTAGACAGCAATAAATGTACTAATTAGTAATGCCTAATATTCAATAAATGTCCAGTTATTAAATCTTTTGTGAGAATGACAGCAAGAACTTGGGTACATAAGTGCCATGTGGAAAAGCAGAGTAGAATGGCTCACACTCTACTCGATATTTTTCCATATCTTGCACTTCAGCAATGCTCTCTCTCAGGTCACTGACAAAACGTGCCCGATCTTGCTGACTTGGTGCTGTGAAGACAATCAGGACCTTACGCTCCCCTCCTGGGATGGCTGAAGTTAACCGAATACCATGTGGATAATCTGAGAGAGAGAGAGAAAGAGAGAGAGAGAGAGTGAGAATGAGTTGTGTGGAAAGATGATAAATCATGAGTATTATAAATAAACCACACTCTATACACTTGAAAGCTCATTTGGTGAGACAAAAGGACTAATCATAAAGAATACACAGTGGATTACAAAAAGACAAATTCTATTCTACTCTATTCAAGATCATACACCATGAATTCTGTACAATTGTGGCAAACTGCCATCCAAAATGTTTCCAAATTAAAGTAACTGCAAAACACAGTGAACTAATATATAAACAATAACATTCCATGATGAACTGGGTCTCTTTTTCACTTATCTGTCGTCAGCAAATGCACAAGGGCCAAGAGAGAGTGGCCAAATGTCACACTGAAGCACAGAGCCAGAACAAAGTGATAACATAAATAAAGAAGGAGGGACAGATGGAGAGACAGATGGAGGAATGAATATACTTACAGGAGTTTTGGAACATGTGAACCTGCATCTCCACTAGAGGAAAAGACTGTCTGAAACTATATGTCACTGATGTCTTCTTCTTCTGGAAGATCTTTGTGACCTACAGATGCAGACATGTAGGTTAAATCTAATAAAGCTATATGGTTTATCTTTAATTACTGAGGGTTTTTTTTGAAGCAATATGCAATTAAGTGTTGGAGAATATGGTGTTGGGAATAATCAGGGCGGCTATATAAGCTGGCATAACTACCAAACTGATTTTTGTTTCAGACTGCATTAAAAACCTTACTTGTAATGTACAAAGGTGCCAATCAGGCCTACACAGCCAGTTTAATTACGATGTGCAACTGTGCTTTCCCCTTTTCATACATTTGCATTTGAGGAAGGATTCTGCAAAATAGAGGCAAATCGGCGCAAAAAAAAAGCACCTGGAAGAAATAGGAAGTGATTACATTTTCCATTTCTTGTGCTAACCTTTAAAGCAATAAGAGCCATCCAATTTTGTGAGTGATTTTGTATACCTCCCAAAGCTAGCTGTAAATCAGTGCTATGCATGTTGCTTGCACTTAGTGGAGTCAGTGTTGCCAGGTGCAGGTTTTGTGCAGTTGTGGTCTATGTCTGAAATGCCGTTGTGTTTATATAATAAACCCATGTTAGCACACTTCTGAAGGAATTCTGACCTGTCCCAGAGTAATTCCTATTAGTCTACGCACCATGATATTTTATAATGAGCTTGGTTAGCTGTATTTCCTATTTTCAACTTATGCCAGACGTGGTAAAGATGCTGTGTAGCCTCATGAGAGCGCTAGCAGAGCACCAGCCAACATCTATTACGCTTCCATGTAAATGACAGTTTTCTTTCTCTGGCTCCTAGCGGCATGTCAGAAAAATGTTTGCACCATCAGAGATACAGTATTTACAAAACAGTATTTTTATCTGCTTACTTCTGTATAATGTATATCTGTTTTTCAGCATCTGTAAGCTATAAGAAAATATAGAGCTTGTCACTGTATTTGTTGATTTCCAAAGAGCAAAATATTCTTACCACCAATAAGTCATTAAAGAGAAAGACTTCTCTCTGATGAACCCCACTCCGCTGTGGCCTGTTAGGATCAGGAACCTCATAAAGCTGGCAGCAGCAAACCAGTCTGCGATGGGGTAGAGAGAGCACCTGACCACATAAAACACAAACACATCCGCAGGAAAATGGGTAACTACTGTATAAATACCACGAAGCAGAATCAATTAAAAGATTCTATATAAATTCAAACACAGTTGTGCACTTATTCAGACAAGCGAGATTTCTGAACTCACTGGTTTTTTGCCCACAATCACTCTTTCCACTGCCTGTACTTGAGACACATGATCATCATTGGTCCTCAACTCCCACTTTTGAATACGATGGTAGATTCCCACTAACAGGTCCCTGGGGATGTCCTGCCCATTATCTACTCCTGGCATGCAGAAACAGAGAGAAAGAAATTGAGAGCACAGGAAGGAAGAGGGGAAAAAGTTAGGGGAGGCACTTCTACATTAACTCCAACCTAGCAGTGCTTAATTGGCAATTTTACTCTTTATTGCCCCTACCCTATTTAATCATATTTTAAAAGTCCATCAATACATCAAACACTTAATGCTCTTAAAGTTGCCCTGAACTCAGAATGTCACAAAGTCATCCAACTCCTCCTATGTAAGTAATTCTACACCTTCATGTGCTTGGGCCAAATAGGTATCTTTGGGTCAAAATTATTCATGCAATCTATCAGTCATGTGGCAGCAGTGTAATGCATAAAAGTATGCAGACAGAGGCCAGGAGCTTCAGTTACTACAGTATTTCAGAATCCAGTGTGGACAGAACCAGTGTTCCTGATTCCAACTGACAGGAAAGCTATGGTAACTCAAATTACCACTCTTTACTGCCACAGTGAGGCATAAAGTATCTCAGAATGCAAAACAAGCCTCAATGCAGATGGGATACAACAGCAGAAGACCATATCAAGTTTCACTGCTGTCAGGCGTCAACAGGAAATTGAGAGGATACAGCGGCTATAGGCTCCCCGAAACTGGCTATCAGAAAATTAGAAAAGGACCAGGTGATATTTTCTAGTCTTAAACTGTACAGTTTCAGTGACTCTGGGCCCACTGAAGCCTCAGATTCCTGTTCTGGCTGATAGGAGTGGAAGCTTTAATGGTCTTCTGTTGTTGTTGATGGTTGATTTGCTATATTGAGGAACCTGTACCTCTTAAGTTCTTAATAAAGTCATCCAGCTTCATCTTCCTCTCTGGTTTGACATTAGGGCTGTACATGTCTGTGTTAAGAAGGATGATTGCAAAGGCCAGGATAAAGATGGTGTCAGGGTTCTGGAATTGTCGCACCAACACAGGATTACACACACAGTACCTCTGACTGATAGAAAGAAAGAAAAAAGAAGAACAGGGTTAATAATATTCCCACTTTGAAACCATTAATAACAAATTTACAGCATTTGAAGTGCCAAAATGTAGCAATAGACAGTTTAAAAAAGTTGATCTGAGGGCACCTGAAGGCTTCCACCAGTCTCTCCACCTTCTGTGCTTCTCCTTGGACCTTAATCTGAGCCTGGAACTTGCGGAGAGCATCATCCAGATCCATTCCAGAGAAATCCATCTCATCCAGCACACAACTGAGAAAGATAGACCACTTGGTACTTTAGCATATTTTCTCTGACCCCTTTTTATAATCATGTAACTGAATTGTATTTCTAATGCGGATATGGCTACATACTTATGAATGTTCCAGCCTAATCCACCATCTGCTGCCTCTCCGTCTATGGGTCTAAACCCACAATGCTAGCTTATACGTGCCTGTCCTGAATCTAGCACAGCTAATGCTGCTCGAGTCTTCAGACTCAGTACGACCCTGTCTGATGTGTTGGGGTTACAATAACTCAGGGTGTGAGATGGCAGGACTTACTCAAGAACATCCTTGTTGAACTGCTTCTGTCTGTTACCCAGGAACTCCCCAATCATCTGACGACTCAAGCCTTTCCTCTCCAGGATAAAGCGTGCAATGCCCACTGGGGTGTCAGACATAAAGCCCCTCTCTATCAGGTACTGGATACCTTTCTCTGGCTTCCTGAGATAGACAGAGATGTAGATAGATG
>JAOTRN010000031.1:3084942-3094952 GCA_028566695.1 Bagroides melapterus
ATGAACTGATGAACTGATGAGAGATGATGACAGCAGAATGGACAGAGACTCTGATTTGACCTAAAGCATCTGAACTGCTTTCTTCTGTTTAGATCGACTGTGATTGTGCCATGGTTAGAGGGCGATAAAAGCCCAAAAAAACATCATCAGATTAATCAGAAGAACGCACAATAGAGATTTTCCCAATCCCGAGCTTACAAAATACAGGCAATAAGCTGCATTATATACAGAATCAGGTTGATTTAAGCAGAAAACCATTGATGTCTCTTTTTTTAAGGGAAAGAAAAGAACAAACCCCTGACTTCACTAATCCCATCCTCACCCTCACACTCACTTTCACAATATTGTTCAGGATCGTTTCAAGCCAAACGTTGATTGCTTCTTTTCCAGAACTTTCTCCTGCACTTGTTTGGAGAACTCCTTGGTCTTCCTACTCTTTCTTTAGGTAAGCTCTCTAGCAAACCCTGAACTATTTCAGGCACAGGTGTATTTATTTCTGAGATGGTTTAAAACATTTAAAAGGTCACAAGGTAAACTCCACCCAACTGATTTTGTGACTTCCTGGTTGCACTGGAACCAGTTTAGGGGTTTCGTGTGAATATATAAGTGAGAAGAACTTCTGCTTTTATTTCCAAATAAGTCCAATTTAGTTCCAGATTGTTCCAATACAAAATATGGAAATTTCCACGTCACCATACGTCGCATGTGACGGTCGATGGAATAGCTGGCTAAATTCAACCTAGCAAGTGGTACATTTAACAGTTGTTAATTATTTCATTGCTGCTTATATTTTCCTTGAAAATAAGCTTGTCCTGTCACCTTGTTCCTACTTCTCTCCGACGGTTCGTCTCTAACGCACTACGATCGAGCTGATACAGTAGCGACACAGCCCGTAAGATAAACCGGGTAAGTGCTTGTCGATGATTGTTTTGTAAACAGCAATGACGCACGGAGGCTGTTCTCGACTGCGTTGTTGGAGGATGGAATAGAGAAAAGACATGGATCATTAGGATCCCATGGACTGGAATGTAAATCACTGTTAGAAGATGCTAATGTGTTCCACTGGATGTTTTTATTTCTTTTTTTGCCCGCACAAAGCTGTGCTACGCATCCCGTCCAGCAGGTGGCAGTCTTACATCATGAGCCACATAAACGCCACGCCGCCGCACTCCCCTACGTCCTCCCGCAGCTGCTCGAATCTGAACCCAGTGCAAATAAAAAGATTCTCTAATAAAAATAATGCAAAGTTTGTGATATTTAAACGCAGTCTCTATATCTCAAACACATGTAAATTCTAAAAATGGATCAAGGCACATTCTTTTGAAATAGATGTTTATAAAGGACTGATACTGTAATAGGCCAAATAGAGATCTGCTCAGTGTGGAAATGATTAGATGATAGAGACAGAGAGTAGATTTATGACTGGATGGGTCATGCAGTGACAGCATGTGGGAGAATTCAGAGTGGGCTGGAGAATGTGTGTGTGTATGGGGGAGCAGGGAGTATCGAGTCTGTGAACTGTAACTGTGTGTGATTCATGCCTGAAGCGGTGTGAACCACCGTGTTCAAGTATCTGGTATCAGGACGTAGGCATGTGTGCTCGTGCGTGAGCCTTGTTTTGCAAACTAATTTGGTCCGGTGTTATTTGTGTGCGGACCAAGTAATTGCACGGCTGGTGATCTGAGACACTGAAGTAAAAAAAGGGAAGCTTTCGTTAAGAGAGAGACGCTCACTTTAACAGCTTCATGAAATCAGAGGAAGAGAACAAGAACTCACGGATCAATGGATGTTAGACTGTATAAAACCTGCGTCTGTGTGAGGTAAACTCCACCCTGTTTATACTGAATTAAGGGGGATGTATCCTGAGAATCTGATGCTAAGCTAATTCTGGCTGCTGTTGTAGTTCTCCTCTGAGAGGTTAGTGGTTGTTTACAGAGGAACGCCGCGAGCGTGCTTACGCCTGGGTTTAAGACAGGAAAGAAATTCACTGGCCTCAAACGTGAGAGAGAACAGTCAGTCCAAAAGAAGCAGCGTTTCTTTTCTTATTCACTATTTATCAGCAACATTCAGGAGCATATAAATTAGCAGTTTAATGTGGGATCAATACAGACCGAATGTTGGACTGAAAACTGCAACCCAGTTGTGCTGAGCTACAGTGGGACTCTCCTCGGCTAGACAGTGAGCTACTGCGCTATTAGCATGAACGGTTTCGCAAAGCTTGGAAACATTATCTGTTTGGAAAGTTACAGTTACAGAGATGAGGAAGTGTCCAAGCCAGTCAAAGGACAACAAGACTAAAGTGCTGCTGTATCGCTCTCTTTAAATGAAGCGAGGACTACAAACGCTAGCAACGTATGAAACTGCTAGAAGTACAGCAATAATAAAAAGAAAAAACCTTCATCACAAAATACATCCTGAACTCCACAGAAACTCACAGGTTAGTTATAAAGATTGATATGAACGTTGTTCAGGGTTAACATTTTTAGATTTTACAGTTAGTGCTGTATATATTTGGGTGGAGGTTTCTACATAAACAATACTAATATGTTCCTGAACGTCATTTCTGTCTCGTCTTTAAATTGCAGCACATCAGACTAGACTGAAGGTGAACTGGATAAACAATAAAGCTGTAAACCTGTAAACATCCTAATACTGATTTATACCTCATCTAGAAATGATGAATATTTGACTCGTTTACTTTTATTTTGCTATACAGTGCTCTGGAGGGATCACAAAGTCCCTATGGGAATTTCTTAGTGTGTTAGCGAGTGTATTAGTGTCTGCTAAGTGTGCTCTACATGAACAGAGGAGGAAGATGAGGAGTGAGTGTGTGGGTCAGGTGGAGAGAAAGATGCAGGGTGGATGTATGGGGACGGAGGGGTTGAGTTTCAGGGGCTCTGGCCCTTACCTTGCCTGCTCCGGATGCCGGGCAGGGGGGAGGGCATGGCATGGCGGCTTGGGCAGCAGAAGCCGCGCGGGGCAGCAGTACTGGTGCTGGCTCGAGTGGCTGTTTGCGCTCAGACTGGTGTGGAGAGAGGTAGTAGTAGTAGCAGGAGGAGAAGTAGCAGAAGTGGTGGTGGTGGTGGTAGGATTGGTACAACTAGTAGTACAGGTGGAATAGGGTGGTGACCTGACAGAGAGAGAGAGAGAGAGAGAGAGAGAGAGAGAGAGAGAGAGAGAGAGAGAGAGATTGAGGGGGAGTACAGAGGAGATGATAGAGATAGACACCGGGGAAAAGAGAGAGAGAGAGAGAGAGAGAGAGAGAGAGAGAGAGAGAGAAAGAGGGAGAGCGAGAGAGGGAGAGAGGGAGAGAGAGAGAAAAAAAGAGAGAGAAAAAAGTCAAGAAAGAAACAAAAAGAAACAGACAACAAAGACAGCCACATGCATACAATACAAACACTTTAGCAGCAGCAGTAGAAGCACAGTTAGGCAGCATTAGGTAGAGTTATGTAGTATTAGCTTATGTCTAATGTTTTAATGGAGTTATACAGACGCAAAGTCACAGTTATGAAGAAGTAGTTATGTGTGGTTATGTAGACTTTTGACCTGGAGTCATTTGCGATGGAATTCTTGCACTTTATATACTTACTTTTTTACATACTTACATGTGCCACTAGTGACCAGAAGAGAGCAAGTTAACAAACCTCTTCTACAACGGTTCAATTTCTCATCAGATCGTGCATTAAGATAGTAAACAATGGATGGAGGTGTAGTGTGGAATAAAGCAAATAATCCAATCATGAATCAATTCACTGAGCAAACTAATGGTCGAAGTTCTTTGGAAACACTTCGATGAATTTTAAGGCACATGTCGGAGAGCTTACACTGAAAGGCACAAACAAAAATGAAAGCAAAAGATATAAAGAAAGAAAGAAATCAAAGACAGCATTCATGACCGCAATAAGGGAAATAAAGATAAACTCGGTATTAATCAATCATGAAGGAAAGTAGGGTATAAAGCTTTAACCAAGGCTCAGGTTGAGCAACGTAATTACATGTTTATTTAAGGTGCACAGTAATTACGTTCAGACGCATGCACCCACACCTCCATGCAATTATGCATGAGCTCGGTTAGATATCTACGCAGAGCGGCCTACAGGAATAAGTCATATATTTCTCATCTCCATAACCTATTTCTCACATAAAGCACAGCGGCATCTATAAAGAGAGATAAAATGATTTACTTTCATTCTAAATTCTAACTAAAACCAATTACTTTATTGAATTGATTTTTTTTCTTTAATAATGATTTTTACGGTGGAATTATGATGAAAACCTTTCCTTGATGAAATCTGACCTCGAGCAGCTGACCAGTGTGTGGGTTTATTATGACCAGCTATTTTGTTTGCTGGTATAAAATTAGACAGTTCTCCACAGACACTGTGTATATCTTGCTAATAAAGGTGACAATTTGCCTTTCAAAGCTACCGAGGTTTACGTTTAAAACGTGACTGCTGACAGAATGGACTTCTGTCCGTTTCTTCGTCTTCTTCTGGGAAAAAAAAAAAAAGATTCCGATCGGTCGTGGATTCATCTGATCTGTTAGGCTCACACTGAACAAGGACACATCAAATACAGCAATAGCGGCATCAATAGCTAAAGCAGACACAAAGACACACAGCACAGGAGGGGAAGAAGGAGAGAAAGGGATGCCAAATTAATCCTGGGACATAAGCAACAGAAAAATAAACTGAGAGAGAAAAAAAAAGAGAGAGCGAAAGAAAGAGAGAGAGAGAGAGAGAGAGAGAGAGAGAGAGAGAGAGAGAGAGAGCACTGTGGGGGAGAGGAGTGAGGAGAGACAGAGAGAGAAAGCGAGAGAGAGAGAGAGAGAGAGAGAGAGAGAGAGAGGAATAGCAGGAATGGAGGTGTGAATGAATGTGTGTTACGGGAGCGAGTGATGACTGGGTGGGCAGAGGTGGAGAGATGGAGAGATGGAGAGATGCAGGAAAATGAGTGTTCGAGTGTGTTCGGGTTGTCGAAGTGGGACGTCCTTGGTTCGGCGTGCGGAGAGAACAGGCAGGAGGTGTCAGGGGAATAAACAAAGGGATCTACGGGAAACTAACTGCCCGTTTCATGGAAGTGTATTCCAATTATGTGCCAGAGGGAGCGAGTAAGAAAACAAATCCAATACAGTAGAGTAGAGTGTAAGCACTGTACTGCCTTTCTGTCCTCACTTCAATTAAACACACACTGTCTCTGGACAATAGAGTTCCATTAGAGGACAGTCAGAGGAAAAGGAATAGCATCAGTACTTGAACAAAGTGAACTTGGGAGGAGATTTTTTATAATTAGCAAAGTCGGCCTTTACATAACATCTAACAAAAGCTCTGACCAACTAGTCACACTCACACACACACACACACACACACACACACAAATCTGTCCATCAGCCACAGGGAATTCTCTTCCTGACCTCGCAAAAGGAGAATTTTTTAGTTCAGACAAGTGCAGTGCTCAAGCATAAAACCTGTTCATCATTTGATGCACAGATCAGAAATAATTGCTCTTCTGAAAATGTTCTTATCAATGAGAGACCACCAGATGTCACACGTTACTCTTAATCAAACGGGATTTGAAAAGGCTTCGCTGCTTTCAGTAAAAAAAAAAAAAAAAAAGCAGCCTTTCCTACAAGTGCTACCTTTTGAAGAAGGTTTTTAAGGCAACAGGTGTAACCCTTAGAGCTACACACACACCCACACCCCCACACACACCCCCACACACACAGCGCTTTCAATCTTGCCAAACGCTCTGTCTGAAAAGCATCTGTGTATAGATGTTGTGTATAAATGGCGAGCTGTTGTGTATACACGTGTGCATGTGTTCTCTTTCTTTTCACCAGATGTGTCGTGCTATCGTTCTCCTCCTTCAGTCTCATTATTCCCTGTCGTTCCACATGCAGAATTCCTTTCCCGTTTTTCGTTCGACGCTCTCTACCGTTCCCTTCCTTCTCTTCTTTCTCTCCCTCTCGCTCTCTCCGTCGCCCACTCGCTTCTTCACGTAAACGCACTTGTGATAACTCTCCACGTTCCCACAGCAACCATTCTCTAGCTGAAACCCAGGAGAGAGCGCGAGGCAGAGGACGCCAGAGAGGGAGGGAGAAGGTGAGGAAGAGAAAGGGGAGGAACGGGAGAGCTGGGAAGAGAGAAAAAAAGGGAAAAGCAACGTTGATCTTAAATATTCGACTAGAGTCGTGTGAAACTGCTCCGATTCTGTGGTGTTTACGACATCGTCGGCACTGAAAGTGAAAAGAGCTGCTGTGGAATGTTGGTACGGTACCAGAACGAATGAGGCAAAGCTCTCCATCCAGCCTTAGGTCCAATCAGAAACGTTTTAATTCGATCCGCAGCGTCTTTGCTGGTTGGACCGGATGGAAACCACGCTGTGAGAAAACAGCAGCACTAAGCAGCACTTTCATTCCAGTTACTTTCATCCAAGCAAAAATTCATCCACCATTTTAGCACCGTCTCGTTTGTTCCTTATTCATATTGGGCACATGCCCATCATTTATTCGTGTGATACTTACTGATATATTCTGACCACATCAAGTAAACTTATAATAGTATATAAGCTTATATATCATACAAGTCTGTTAGCACCTGGGTAAAAATAGCCCTCTTTTTTGTTGGAGAAAAAGAGAAGATCAGATGTGCACCTGCTTTACCCATGTCCTACTTTAGAAAAGATCAGCTTGACAGCTCCCTAAACACAATGCTGCACTTATGCTACATGCCTAAATGATAGCTTATGGAGCAAATATTTCAATACATGAGATGTTGCATGGTACACTGTGAAGGCTAGCATCAAAAAGTGGAGAACAAAATGTCACTTCAAAACTGATGAAAGGACAAGACCGAAACGTCTCAGTGAGGCTGCCAAGGGTCCTACAGCAATGTTAAAGGTGCTGCAGGAATATCTGGTACGTCCTGGTCACTCCCTGCTTGTGCCAAGGAGCTGGATAGAAGGTTTTTCTCTATTTTTTTTTAAAGTTTCATACAGTATGTATAACATTATAACAACTGTGAAGCATGGTGGTGGCAGCGTCAAGCTAAAACGATCCCTCTCCAGCTGGGACTGGGGCTCAAATCAAATCCCAATATTAATCTATGTTAGTAAGAAAACCTGCAGGTCTCTGTTGCTCAGCTGAAGATTTGGAAAAAAAAACACAAATCCAAGTTAACAGAAAATGAATCCAAGAGATTAAAGTAGATCAAAGTGTTGGGAAAACCCAGTCAAAGCCCAGATGGAAATCCTCCCAGAAACCTGTGGCATGATGTGACGAGGGCTGAGCACAGAACAGATCATCTGGAGCATTTTTGGAAGGAAGACTGGAATGAAATTGTAGAATCAAAAATTCTTTACCCATAAAATGATGAGTGATTAATGTTAACACACAAAAGGTGTTTGAATATGCTTTTATATTTAGCTTGTTTAAGGGTTTACAGACTAATTAAAAAAAAGAAATAAATAAAAAAATCCACATGAATGATGTTTTTGTTTTGTGGTGTGGAAAGATCTGATCATTTATTTTGTTTTTATTCACAAAATCCTACAACTTTAACAGGGGTCTGTAAATGTATTCTATTCACTGTACACCACTTTATACCTAACATCAGGCTAATGTCTATTGCATCTACCAGCAGCAAATGATTACCTTAGAATAACATTTACTGTATACTGTGTAATCCAGTAGGTACGATTAACTAGTAAGTGTTCATCCTGGGACTCCTGTACTCGGTTTCCTCTGCCTTCTCATCAGACCACGACCGACGTCTTCATCAGATCAGCTGAGCCTGAGCAACAACTGCTAAACTAGGAAGTGCTCTGATGCTTCCTGATTGGATCTGTCTGATTTACAAAGGTAGGGACGGATAATGAGCAAACGAGAGACCTCCCTTCAGCCACTTGTGTGTCTCTGAAGATGAATAATTGTCACACTACACAAAATAACGTGACGGTTGACGTGTGCGTGTCAGATTAGAGCAGAAATAAAACAAATACATTTTGCTTTGTCTTCAAACTTAAACGGAAACCCTTTCATGAGCTTGAGCTGAAGTAGGATATTATTCCCTGTCCGTTAGTAGTTTTCATTTACATACAGTACCATCATCACCACTGCTCTAGTTGTCGGTTCTTCCAGGATTTTGGCATTTTTGCAGGCGCAGAAATGAACGTAAAATCAGAAAAACTCTGCAATATTCCGTCTGTTTGATTGAAGGCTTGAGGAGAACATGAGGACAGCTATCATAGAAGTGATAAGTGTCTTCACTTGTAGGAGTTTAATATGAATCCTGTGCTTTGAAATTGAAAATCGAGAATTTCTGTCCGCGATAATCACAAACGATGCAAAATTTCAATCATGATACTCCCAGAAGTTTGTACTCAATCAGCTGCTGATGCCAACTCTTACAGTGTGTGATTCTTGTCTGACAAAATCAGGCCAAAAGTAATCAAAATAAATCAAGACATCACACTGGGAAGAAAATATTCTTACGCGGTCAGAATGAACCAACGCTGTCACGTTTTCTTGTCATTCTTCTTGGTTTTATTGTCATTTAAATCTGTCAGGAAAAAGAGTTGCTGATGCTTTATATTTAACTCAATAGTCTTCTGACCTCTTGTCGTACTGCATATTTACGATTACCATGCTGCTATGTAGATATCATACCTTGCTTGCCAAGTGTGTGTGTGTGTGTGTGTGTGTGTGTGTATGTATCATAATACATAGAATTTAATATCGTTGAGTTACAAGTAAATTCTGCACAGAGAGCACATTTATAGTCACACTGCCCATGTATTCATTTCAGGATATCTTAAGATTAAACTATTCATCATATCTACTGTTGCAGCTACTGAGTGGCATCTAGAGCTTTGTCTCTCATTCACGCACGCACGCACGCGCACACGTATGCACACAATCGTTCTTCGCTGCCCTGGCTTGGACAGAATGATGTATTGTTGTGGGATGACTGCAGTTGCCTCTGTGTTGCAATGCGAAGGAAGCTGATGGTAGGCTCACACGAAGCCTCCTTCTCTGAGCTATTTTTTCCCCCCGATAGCCGGTGGAGAGCATTCTCATATACAGTCACATCCAGTTATGTATGGAATAACAGGATAAGATCACGCCAGAGAATTCGTTAATGGCTGCCGGCCCTTTGTTACCCTTTTTATTCGTACGAGTCGTAGCGGAGCATAAAAGACGTTAACGCAGGCAAAACTGATGACGTGGCAAATTATAATAAAGCGCTGTTAGTGAAAATCATTATGAGCCCATGTGAACGGCAACACGAGGACAACAACTGCGTGGGCTTAATTATTTTGAGAAGTGACATCATTTGTCCTTGTCCTTAAGTGCAGTGTCCTAGCTTTGTCCTACTACCGTGTATGGCGATAGTGTGTGCTGCACAAAGAAGTTGTCCTGGGGATGGAAGACTCAGACGTGCATGCACGTGCATGCTCACTCTTGGTCACTCTCTCTCTCTCTCTCTCGCTCTTTCTCTCGCACACACGCAGAACTAAAAGGAGAAAAGCGAGGTATGCCTGCAACTTTTCTCTCTCTCTCTCTCTCTCTCTCTTTAAGCCATGCAGTTCATCTAGAGTTGTTGCTATGACAACCCATCACTTATCCTTCAGATGCATGGTTCATTTTAATCCAAGTGAGCTGTCCTAAACCTATTACAGAGCAAAGTTACCTACAGCTAACCATATTACGCTCCAGCTCCGTCAGAGCAATGTGGAAAAAGAAAATGTAAACAACCAAAGTAAAAAAAAAAAGTCATAGCTTTAATGCAGTAGAATCACGGATGCATTAATTATGTGGAGAATAAAGAAAAAAAAAAGACTTGAAAACTAACCTGACATTTCATCCGTTTCAATCCTATCCCTTTCCCTCACGACAGCTGTATAATAACCAGTGTGTTGTACTGCACCTGCGTGAGGCACCGCTACAGCTAATAGGTATCTCAAAGATGATGCCATGGTTAGTTGGTTATGTAATTCTTAGTCTTTCAAGC
>JAOTRN010000031.1:3099795-3115468 GCA_028566695.1 Bagroides melapterus
TGATATTCTTTACAATCAGAGCTGCTCTCAGTGAACCAGTCACAAAAATACAAAATACTACTTAACTCTTTTCAAAGTGTGCAATAAAACAGATGAATATTTCTGTGCAATAACAAGGGTTAATATGTGCAATATTATTATACCTTGTGCAATAGGGTAGGAGATTTTTATTTATTTATTTTTATTTCTTTTTTAGCTATTTGTACTGTTATTTTATTTTTATATTTTTTATTCTTGTATTTATGCATTATACAATTTTTATTTGTTATTTCTAGTTGATTTTTATTTTATTCTAGCTGCTGTAACATCGAAATTTCCCCACTGTGGGACGAATAAAGGTTTCTTATCTTATCTTATCTTATCTTATCTTATCTTATCTTATCTTATCTTATCTTATCTTATCGTAAGGTAGCAAGTTCCTATGGATCACAACTGCATTGTTAGCTTGTTCTACTGTTAACTCATTACATGGACAGCTGTGTCTCTGTGGGTCTTCCAGCACCATCTGTATTAATATGAAATTAAACTTCAAACTTAGACCTAGACTTAAGTGATCTCAGCTAGTCAGGAACGTTCAGCAAAGAAATCTGAGAAAGATTTTTAAAAGATAACAATATCTTAGCCTTGTTGCATTATTCTAAATATTTGACTGACACTGCAGCTGAATCTCGAGTTCATGTTTACTCGTTCCTTTCATTCTGCCGCAGAAATGCCGAGAGCTTACGGGTTTTTTTTGACCCTGTCTCGATTTAGCTGCAGTTAAAATCCCTTTTTTTTTTTCAAGAGCAAGAAATATTTCACTGCTTTGATAATATGATAGTGCTCTGTCTTGGCTTGTTGCCTGTATCTTGGCTCAGCAGCAGTTTTCTGAAGATCAGTCTTGGAATTTGAGAATCTTAACAAGCAGCTTAGGCTTGTAAAGTATCACACTGTAACGGACAATACACGTATTCATGTTACCATCATCAAACAATGGCTCAACACCTTGTAATTCTCTCATTTATAAAAGAGGTGTGAGAGCAAAAGAAAGAAAGAAAGAAAGAAAGAAAGAAAGAATGAAAGAAAGATTCCCAAGTCCCCTATGAGTGTAATGCAAATCAGAGAAAAAGATCATGTGATCTACCATCTGCTCAGTACAGAGGGAGGGATGAAAGATGGAGAAAGGAAAAGAACTGAAGATCAAGAAATTATGTTCGAAAAAACAACATTTTTCTTTACTTAAAGAGGCCAAACATCTCCACAAATCCTTTCCATTAAGCAGTTAGGACAGACTAGGAATTAGCGTTTACCATTCTGTGTGTTCAGGTAATGCTAATGCTAGCAGCACTACAGCTAAAGGAACAGATGGACACACCAGCACACAGACTGAGTCAGTCCTGGACCATCTTTGTGTCTGCTGGCTCAAGTATGGAGACAGCGTTATACAGTATCCGACGTACTACTTACTATGCTACGCTCCCATCAGAGAGGTAGAAAATAGTATACGTTTAGCCAACTCCCAGTGAGAAAAAGAGACAGAGAGAGAGCAGTGGAGTGTGTGTGGATGGGGAAAAAAAAAACAAAACAAAGGGAGCTCAGATTGAAAAGAAATATCTTTCTCTTGACCTTTCTGGCATTCTCTTACAAACAAATGCTCACTAGCATTCTCTCTTTCCCTCTGTGCTCCCACACAAGCACAGTCCACAATCTGACACTGCAGTGAATATTAATCACAAACTCTCCTACACAACCAGCGCCGTGCTTCATGCGAATCCACAAAATGGCCCCAAAGTCCTCTTGAAAACCAACGCCTCAGCTTCTTCCTACAGACTCAACTATGTGCTGTGCTCAAAATACACTAAAAAAACCCCTTGAACTACAAGCTGTAGTTTTGGAGAAAAACTGGATTTAAAGCATGAAAGCAAGGCATGAAGTCTGGATTGACCAGGACAGCACTCAGCCTTCAGAGATTCAACCTGCTCGTGTGTCTGATTATAGAAGAGAATTCGTCCAGTGTTTTGTAAGCGATTTGACTGACAGAAACCTTTAGTAGTTCAACTATTTACTATAAAAATCTAGGAAAACTCAGATGTCAGTTGGTGTCTCCTCTGCTGTCGGCCGTTTGACTGCTTGAACGAGCGGAGCATCAGCAATGCTATCGTACAAACTGAATCCTGTTTTGACTTGTTAGATCAGGTGTGTCCGATCTTCTCCGTACACACTTATCCGTGTGCTGATTCCAACTGTTTAATCAGTTGATCTCGGCTTTCAATAGACTCAGGTGTGGCTTCTGCTTGGCTGGAATGGAAACGTTCACCCACACCTGGCCTATCCAGATAAGACTGGCTACCCCTGTGTTGTATAGGTACCATTTTAGCTAGGGAAAATGTAGACTGAAACAGAAGGACAGAGGAAACTGTGAGATGATGGTGGCCATTCATAGTATTGGGAGTGTTGAATCTTCTAGGCTGAGGATAAACTACAAACAGGCTGAGTGATCCATGAATCTTATACTCAGAAACAGTGTAAGATTCATGTAGACTGAAAAAAAGATGCACTTTATCGATAACAGTCATACTGTTTTGTCACTGATCAGATGTATTTTTCCTTTCCTACCTGTATATTTATATTTATTCTATTTTGAATCTAGATTAAATTTTCTGAAAGACTGCCTAGCAGCTGTCATTTATCCGTTCATTCGGTCACCTACAGCCTTGTCAGAGTCACAGTGGATCCAGAGCTGAACCCAGGAACAGTGGGAGTGTAGTAGGAATACACCCTGAATAGGGTACAGGTCCGCTGTAGTATACTGTACACACAATCACACCTAGGGGGAATTTGAAGTAGCCAATCTAGCGAACAGCATGGTTTTTGGGAGGTGAGACAAAACCAGAGAACCCAGAGCACTAGGGAAAGATGGTGAAATATGTGCTATAAAAGAAATGAAACCCAAACTGTGATTTTTTTTTTCTTACCCTATAATAAAAGGTGTGGTATGTCCTCTGTCCACAACCTGAATCTGAAAAGAAATTTTAAAAAATCCCAACAACACTTTTTCTATATTTATCCTGTCTGATGTCAATCCCACAGCAGCGTGACTTTAGACTGGATTTAGGTGAACTTTGACTTCATCAGATCAGGCAGCAGAGCATTTGATTATATACCACATTAGATGCTACATCTTATTTAGAGATATTCAGAGAGTCAAATCAAGTGGTAGCAATTCAATGTGATTGTCACTGGAATCACATTTGGCTTCGGGTCTGAAAGCAGCTCAAAATCAAAATTTCTCATGCGCAATGCTTTCACCAAATGTGGGTATGATATTCAGCTTTCTGGTTGCCATGACAATCGAGTGTCCACCTAAATACACTCTATGTTCCAGACTCACAGAGCTCACTTGCTTGAAAACGTTACATAACTCTAAGCTTAGCTGAAACAAAAATCACAGCTGCATAAACACACACTTTCTTTAACTCTACTGAGGGCTGCGGAAGTTCCCAATCTATCGGACAGCCACCAGACAGTGTTTAAAGTCACAGTATCCACAGTTATGCAGCAGAAGAACTTGCATGCTTATACTCACTGTCTCTGCAGAGTGGTGGCCGTGCCGGTGCTGACGGTCTCTCTGTGTCGTTCTCTGTCCCTCTCATTTTCTGTTGGGTTGGACCCAGTGGACAGGCCACGGCTGAGGCGTGTATGTGCATTGACAACACGCCGGTCTCGTGGCGGCACGGGTGGAGGAGGAGGAGGAGGGGCTGGGGCAGAGATGGGGTTAGGGCCTGGGACGTTGTTGTGGCTCTGGATGGGGTACACTGTGGCTGAGTTCTGCACATGTGAAGAGTGCCCATGGGTCTGATTGGAGGCCCCTAGTGGCGGTGGTGGTGGGGGTGGACATGGCTGCCTGTCCAGTCGGAGGTCCTTGTTCTCCTGGTTGAGGCGGTCTAGCTGCACCTCCAGCTCCTCGATGCGTCGCCGCTGTGTCTCCAGCAACTTCTGCTGGCTTTCGATGATGTTGTTGAGCTCCAACAGGTACTCCACAGCCCGGTTAGGGCTCTCCGGGCTGCCCTGGCCCGTGTCCATGCTTAAGGATCCTTGTATCTTGGAACAGCTGTTCAGTGCTGGAGCACAGAAGGAGCTGTGGGATTACAATCACCCCAAATATGACAGCTCTCCCCCCCACGTGATGCTGGTGGGGGGGGAGAGAGAACAAACTAAATGCTGGTTGTTGGAGAAGAATTGAACAGATACACACTGTTTTCACTCTCCTGTTGACTTCCGTTAAGGACAGGAAGAATAATTTGTATCAAAATGTTTGAATCATTTGATGATCCGAGTTTCAAATTTGCATAAATATAGGAGAGAATGAATGGGAATGTCTGAGTCAGCAAATTCTCAACCTTTCACAGGGTTCACCATGCAACAACTTGAACAAAATATCTGTTGAGATAAATGGATTTCTCCTCTGCAATTCAACGATTCAGCATCTTACCAACATGTCCGATTCCCGTAGCAGAGGGTAATGAAGTAAGTGAAACCGTCTTGCTTTCATCTGCGTCTCCAACACATACTGGGTTCTCCTTTCCTTCTCCAGCGTGGAGCTGAATGTCAAATGTCGCAGCAGTGCAGATGCTTGCTCGCCACAGAGCCTTCATGACTCATAGCGTGGAGAAGAGGCTGGGAGACATTTTCTCGCTGAGCCATTCCCCCAGAGATTCTGAGGAAAGGAGGGGGGGTTACAAAAGTTGAACCTTTACACCGCAGTGCAAAATTAGTTGATGTGCGCATGTCTTAATGGGACCAAGCTAGCTCTGCTCTTCTCTCGCTTCTTCTCAACCTCATGGCCTCTTCTCTATCTTCCTATCTTTTAAGTCCTCCGCTTTAATAGATGCTGTGTCTTGTAAACATGGAATCCCGCTCGCAATAATCATCTCAATGTCCACGTCCCACGTTCATGCATTGCGGTGGCAGATTGACCACATACATACTCTGTTCATCACATCGTTTGCACTATGAAATACCTGTCACTACAACACATGACTGAAGCCTGTTTCCCCGCACCAACAATCTCCGCCGATTCTGACTAACAAACTCGCTCGTTTGCCTTCACTCGCCTGAGGTTTCTCGTTTAGCTCGAATATTCCTCGTTCGTCTTAAAACGGGCGAGAAGGATGCAATGTCCAAATGCAACAAGATAAGCTTCTTTTCTTTCTCCGTTACGTCGTTAGTCATCCCTGGAGCTCCTTCTCCTTTGCAGAATGGTGATTTTGCCTTAAAAATACATTGCTTTTCGCATTTCCAGTCATTTTCTACCGCAGCAGGTATTCACCGGTTTTATATTGCGTTACGAAGGTGTAACGACCTGGCTTTGTATTCCTCCCTCAGCTGATCTCTGTTAACACGTTCGCCTTAATATTCGTTACAGACAGTTAGCTGTAGGCTATACGGCAGCATTTTAACTAACTTCGCCTCCGTGTGCATTTATGACTCGCTTCGTAATTGGCAAGCAGCGCGCAGCTGCCCATGGCACACGCACGCACGCACGCACACTCACACACTCACTCACTCACTCACACACGTACACAGTGGCCCAAAACACAGCGAGCTGTACACGATTCATTTCAGCGGCTTCTTAGCGAGCCAGTGCACTAGTAATAAATTCACATTAGCTTCGGCTGAGCAGTCCTTCTGTAGTGTGGCTTGATTCCCTGTGATGTGCTCTGTGGTCTGTGCTGCACCTGCCGCCTCTTTCCGCCATTCAGCCTCCACCACCGCAGTGTCCACGCTGTCCACATGCGTCAACGCCAATGTCTCCCCTCCCAACCTACCTTTTCTTACCTCATTGCCTGTTCCCAGCCGGGTTCAAATTCAAATTCAAGTCCCACTTTCAAAGTAGATACACATTTCCCTTAGATGAAGTTCTGGCGCTCGAAATGTGTAAAGCTAGCGAGACATATTGAAGGAAACTGGGAGCGCTGTGACGGCCATCTTGGATCCAAAAAGCCGTTTAACTCGGTGGTGAAATTTCTCGGGCAGAGCCGCAATGAACACAGTGACACACACACACTCGCTCTCTCTCTCTCTCTCTCTCTCTCTCTCTCTCTCTCCTCAAGATGCGAGATGTGTGGTGCATTGATTCTGCAGAAAGAGAAGGCAGTGGTTTTAAGTAGAGCAGTGTGAGCTGTAGCTTTGTCTTGTTTGTCCTATTTGAACTAGTTTTATTTCTGTTAAATCTAAATTTTGGGTCCATCACAAGTTCACAAGTTAATACCATTTTTTGGTCCTGGTCGATTTATGTTCCTTTTTCCTCTTGGGTTCTCTGGGAATACTGTACAAGTTTGCAAACTGCACCATGTGATGGGTTGGTGTGCAGAGACAATGATTTACTCACTCACAACAGCTTCTTATTCATTTTTTAGATAATCTTCTTCTGAGCAAAGTTACATTTTGTCATAAAACCATTCAACCTTTCAAATCACCTCTTTCTATTCTGCAAAGCAGCTGTGTGTGATGTGAAGTGTCTGATAAGCTCTATAATTACCTCATAGTATTTGGTAATTCGTTCATTTCTGTGTAACTACAGTAAACCAAAAAAAGTATGTTGTATTTGAAATGAAAAGTATAAGGGAAGTCCTAAGGGTTTGTGCTGGAAAATGATAGGGTATTCTAAGGATAGGATATACTTAATAAAGCTATATACTTAATAATTACCTCTGTCTGAATTGTTGACACCAAGGTTTATGTTAAGGTTTACTGTGTGGTTATATCGTTTAAGTTGTACAGCTTGTATTAACCGTGACACTATTCTGTCTCTGGGCAGAATTTGTTTCAGTCTTTTTCACCTCCTTTCCTCTTCAGATTCCACATAACTAATGACAAATAAGTGTTTGTGCACCCAAATGAAGAACAAATTGTGTTTCTTTTTCCTTTACGCTGAGAATAATGATATCCAGTGTGTGTTTATGTAACAGTGTGAATATGGACAGAATGGAGAGAGTGAGAAAGAGAGAGTGATGAAGAGAGCAATACATTTCTGATACACCCACACAATGGCCTTAATTATTCAGCTGCAGCAAAAAAGGAATTTCGATCATTCGTTTTAATGTGCTTTTGCTGTGTTTGTTCATCTGCCGGTCCTTCTGGCAGTCAGCCTGTCTGTCTCTACATCTGCCTGGGTAGAACTGGAAGGGCCAATGTGAAAATCTCTACTCAGACATCTAACCAGTACTTCTCGTTTGTTCTATCCACCTTTCCCATTTTTTTTTTATTTTTTTTAGGAAGACCTTCTTGCCTTTATGTATAAATTCATAAGAAGATACATTAACATTTGATATCATTTTCAAATTCTTCAAGTGTTCCAAACTTCTTTAACACTTTTAGAAATCATTTGGTCTCTAAATGTGTCTTGTGTATGTAGTGAAAAAAAAGAGAAAAGAAGATGAATCTAGCTGTTGAAATCAATACCTGTGTCTAGCATGTGGATAGCTGCAGTGAAATCATGGATTAAATAAGATAAAGAAGACTTTAAAAAATCTTTGGTTTTAATTGAGGGAGAAAGGAATAAATAAAGGAAAGCAATGCTAATTCTTTTGTCTATTCCCCACAATTTGGGTTTACGATCAAAAGATGTATATGAGAAAATAGAAAATCTCTTCATTTATTGGTATTTACTTGATGTATTTTTATCTGATGTGTTAGTAAAAAAAAAGGCACATTTAATGGCAGACCACCCAATTTGTAGGTCAGAAAAAGTATAGGAACAAGTGTGTTTTCCTGCATGAAGAAGTTCCACAAGTTCCATTAGATTAAAGGCATTTAATTGTCAGAGAGAGTTTCTGTAGACTTCTGAATTCATTATGCTGCTAACATTATGAGTTACATCATCAGTAAAGATTAGTGATCCTGTTCCAGCCATGCAAGTTCAAACCATGCTACTGCCTCCACTATGCTTGGCATGTGAGCTTGTATGTTTTGAATCACGAGCAGATCCTTTTCTCATCCACAGTTTGGCATTTTCATCACTTTGATAAAGGTTAGTTATGTTTGAATCTTGTCGCATGGCATCTATATGTCTGCTCTTCGTGTCTTCTTTAAATGGTGGACTGTCATTCCCTTACACTGCCCTTGTGGAGATAATTGGTTATGTCACTGTTGTTCTGGGGATTTTCTTTTCTTTTCTGTCATCAACTGCTGTTCTCTTTGATTGACCTGTTCCATGTCTGGATGTTAATATGGTTGTTTTTTCTGGGCATTCCATATTGATGTATTGGGTATGTCCAATGCTTTTACAATAGCTCTGATAGTGTTTCCAACTTTTCTCAACTTTAAAATGGCTTGCTTTTCTCCAATACACAGATCTCTGGTCTTTATGTGTGTTTATCCTTTTTAACAACAAATGCAGTCTTCACATTCTTCACTACTTCTAAGAGTAGATATTCAGAGCTGTTAATTGTTTAAAGAATCAATCTAACAGGCCAGATGAGGCAAAAAGAATCACCTATCAATCACATGTTCTAACAGTTTTGATCACTTGAAAATAGGTGCATTCAAATACATTAGAATAGAATATGGAAGACTTTATTTTGTCACATATACATTACAGCACAGTGAAAGTCTTTCATACTATACTATACGTACTATATACCAACTTTGGAGGTTGGGTCAGAGCACAGGGTCAGCCATGATACTCCATGAGCTGTGAGCTCCATGACTCCATGAGCTCCATGACCATCATGGCTGGAGCCATGATGCTCCAGAGAGGGTTAAGTTCCTTGCTCAAGGTCACAACAGTGGCAGCTTGGCAGTGCTGGGACTTGAACCCCATTCAACATCCCAGAGCCTTAAATGTTTGAGCCAACACTGCCCCTAGACTATACTAGATATAGACTAGATATAGATTAGTATATGAAAGATGAAATTCTCATATTTATCTTTTTACCTCAAACCCAAATGTCTTTAGTGTAAAACAAAAGAAGTGTCCTTGCTGTTCCGATAATTTTCCTGTACCTAATTAAAGGCAAGAACATGGTGACACAAAAAACACAACTATGTGACCTTGGTACTTGGCCACAGGGAGCACACTTCTATCTTATGAAAGGATTACAGATGTTATAATAATACATAATGGTGGCACTGGCATAGCCTGGGGCTGATTATTGTGTGATTGAGTGACACAGGCCCTCCTTAATTCATCTGGAGCATCCACCAGTGCTGTGAATCAAAAGGTCAACATGACATTTCCCTGCTGCTTGACTCCCACTGCGTACCTTGCCAATATTCAACAGGAAAGTGAGCACACCTACAATGGGCTGAATCCTACTCCTAAATGAGATAATTAAAGAAGATAATTAGATTGCAGACTTTCGAATAGGGCCTACATTTAAGGATACCAAAATTGCTCACCATCCGTGAGATGCGAATATGAAGACCAGGGCACCGAGGGAGCATGAATATTGCAGTTTGCTAATAGCATTATTATACCAGTATCAATTATACCATATTGCTTGTGTGCTTATTAACCTCTACATCAATTTTATAAGGCATATTTATTTCAGTTACACACACAGGTTTAGTGAAACTCATATGCAATCCATAAAGTATGAAAAATAAGACTAGCTGTTTAATTAGGACAAGAGAAATGCTGGCTTATAACAGGAGGAAGAGTGTGTCTGTGCGAAGAGACGCTCTACAATGGCTAAGAAATATTACTGAATGATTTAGCACACACTAAAGAAAGAGCTCTTTTGCAGCTTTGCTGTCATTTTGGCCTTAATGTTTCGAGTCTGTTTGCCTTTTACAGTGTTTTGTGCAGATCAGCTGCAAAGCCACTTGGTCATTTAGTTATTAAGTTATGACCATGATAAAAATAAAAAACAATTGAGTTTACACAACCACAACTCAGAGTTTTTGTAGTGTTTGTAGTAACTGAAATTGTATATTATATATATTATAATACAGTTGTATGTGTATATAAGTGTAATTATAGACTTATAATTCTGAATACTGTGTGGTCTCTCAATTACAAGAAATTATGACTCTTGATATCAAATTCAGCAGTCCTGTGCCACTGTCTGAAAGATGGTTGGATCCAAACTGTTAATATATTAATTCATTCATTCATTCATTCATTCTCCATTTGCAGGACTTCAGGGTCTCCGTGGTTCCAGAGTCTATCCCAGTAACACTGGGTGTGTGACAGGAATACACATAGAGTGGTATGCCAGTCCATTGCAGTGCTCTATGCACACTATTTTACACTGAGAGGCAGGTTAGAAACTTGAAATTCAGATTTTTGTCTATTTTCTTCCAGAATTTGGTTCTCCCCTATAAGGGTGCATCTTTTTACTGTTGCTCATGCTGCAGTACAGTGCAGTGTAATGAGGTGCTATTTTTAAATTGCTGAATAATAAGTGTGAAAGCTATATTGTTAAAGAAATTTTCCAGTGATTAATATGATGATTACCACTACTGCAGCAGTACAGTATATATATCATTTTAGTAAGCATCCTTTTTATTTGTTTATTTTTAAATTGCCTTTTGTTTAGTTCATTGAAGTCGATAGTAGCAAAATCTGCTTATTATTATTATTATTATTATTATTATTATTATTATTATTATTATTATTATTATTATTTTACAGGCTTAACAGCAAGTGCTTGTGATTAAATGTGGGCCTAACACTACTGAATAACTTAATCTCAGATACTCAGATAATCAAGTAGAATCTGGTAGTGTTGTAGGTGTATCTAGAGCTCCACACATCTGAACAGGATGTCCCAGAAATAAATTTTAGTGCCTGTGTACTTACTCTGAACCTGTTCCCTACATACTTTTTAAAGTTGAATACAGTCCATATTGAGGCTGATGAAGGAGAACGTTAAGCGTCAGTGGATCTATAACTGGGGTCAGGTGTTGTGGTCAAATGAAACTAAAATCAGTCAAACTTTTGGCCATGAAACTATGAAATATTTGTCAAATAAATGGGGATAGCATAAAAAGAAATATATCTGATACCCGTTAGAAAATACGGTAGAGGACCAATGATACTTTGTGGCTGGTGAGTGACTAGTGACACTGAGACTACTGTAAAGATTGTTAAGAGTTTTCCTCCACCAGAAGTTTAAGATGGCTTGGTTAATCCTGATGATGCCTAAGACATACATGGCTTGGAGCTAAGGAAGCAAAATTGGCTATCAATCACAGGAACAGCAGCCAATCATGTGTATCTATAAATGAAGAGGACAGATAGTGTTTTCCTGCACATTACACTGTGACGATGACATACAAAATTCCCAGAAACGGGAACACAGAATAAATGGATGTATATACAATTACTATAACCATTGAAAATAAAGTTAGCCACAATACCACATCTACGTGTGTAAGTGCCTATGAGTAAAGGGTTCAGATAGTAGTTTCCTGCACACGTTACACTTCCATGTGATGCAGCATGACAGAAACTGTGTGGAAAATGTGGGAAAGATCCATGGATGCAGATCTTTTAAAATGTAAAAGATTTTGGTTACAAGAAATTAGCATTTCAATAAGCTTAACCTTAAAATCTCATCAATTTTCCAATGCAAATTTTCTGCTCTCAATTCCTTCTAATCAGGTTCTGAGAAGCCGCAGACAAGGGTGAAATTTTCCAGAACACTCCACGTCCATTTTGTCCGCCCCCTTATTTCAGAGTTAGCATAGCAGAGCATGGAGAGTGTAATTAGCGAGCACAATTAAGAGACTGTTCACGATTCCCCAGAGGAGCCCACAGACACAGCTGACAATGTGTAGCTTAAGTGTGATCATCAGTGGTACAAATGTGTTTTGATGTATGCTAATGTCTGTGCTTAGGGATGTGATGCTGCAAGGGGTGTTGGGAGTGTGTGTGTGGGAAGCGAGTGTTTTAAAGTTTACAGAGAGACAAAGTGTTATTAAGGGGCTTATAGGAATAAGTCAACATTAAATCACACAGACATATTTCATTCAGCATTTTTAATGCCAATTTTCTTTCTTTTTTTTTAAATTAAATATTTGTTTTTAGAGCAAGGAAATGAGCTTTAATGAGCAGGATGTGTGCAAATCACATAGTTCTCAGGGTTACTTCACCGATTCTAGCTTGACTGAATGTTGTGCATGTATTTCTTTACACTGAATAGCAAACAGAAACAAGGCCAAAGTTGTGTTAAATAAAAATGACAAAATAAATTAGAACGTGTCACAGGGTAGAAAAAAAAAGCCCACAGAGCCCTAACAGATCTGTGGGGTGACTGTGGAGAACAGGGTACTGTACTAGCAAATACTGTACATCTCACAATGCTTCAGCTTTTTAAAATATCTGAAGCCATGTTTCATTTAATCATTTAAAGCACAGTTTATCAATTTTGTCAATCTTTACATATTGCCATAAAATACCTTGATGATAATTCCACTGAAAATGATAAAAAAAAACATTCATACTGTGTGGAAATTACACATTATATTATAAATCCTGATCTACTTTATGGCTGCAGTAAACACAAGCAGCTACTTTACCAGCTCTGTCTTCCATATCTCATATACTGTATATCTGCTTATAATATCTAACTAAATGTCTATAAACAGAAACAAGGAAAATGTCAGCCCAACTGGTTAATTCTGTTTCTCATCAGCTTGTATCCAATCAAAATAAACAAAGGAATGCATTCATTTTTATATAATATAATATAATATAATATAATATAATATAATATAATATAATATAATATAATACAAGGCACTTTGACACCATGTATTAGAACAATTTTGTGTTACAGGCGGTTCGCTTGTGTTTCACTTCAGTTGTTCAGCAGCAAACACAAATGAATTGCATTTATCTTGTGCTCTCACTGCCATGGCCTGGCTTCGATTCCAAGGCATGGAACCAACTCATCCACTAGGTTTCACAAGCCAGTACACTGTTAGTGCAGTTCCCAAGAATAAAAATGGGCATACACTATCAGTATATATAGGTTCAGTAGGCTAGTGGTGAAACTAGCGAATATTAAAAACTTTTAAAACCTTGCTTTGAGCATTGTCTAACTATAGACCAAAAGTTCCAGAAAAGTTTATACTTACATCAGAATATTCATCTTGTAGTTTTGCATCACAGTACTGAGTACTGAACACTGAATAAAATGATAAATGACCCACTAGAGTTTATTTCTACGAGTTTTCCACAACCAGAGGGGGAAAAAAACTTTATTTACTTTATTTAACTTTTCATTTGGTATGCACTGTATATTTACACACAAAGTGTTTCACAGTGGTTTGATAGTCCTAAGTGATGGAACTAAAGTGTGCTACTCAAGTACCTGCTGCACTACACACATCAGTGTTACTCAGTGGATTAATTAAGGTGTGTAGATGACTTACAACCTTTCCAGAATTGGGAACACTAATATGCACTAGTATGTACTGTATGTACAATTACTGACAAAATCAAGCAAAATAAAGCTAAACCACAAAGCTAACAAATAACGTTCCTGCTTACTGCATGCAGATGCAAACTACTTTGGGCAGACACTATATTAGCAGGGGTGCCACTACCAATTTTGGGCCCTATGAAAAAATCTGAGGTTGGGCGCCTTACCACACCCATTCTGCACAAACAAATCAGATCTCCGGTGGCCCCCAAAATGCATGGGCCCTTAGAATCTTCCTAACTCCCCCGCCCCCTTAGAGGCACCCCTGTATATTAGTAAAGGAAAACTATGAACAAGTCGATCTCTGTGCAGGAGTTTTGAGTTATTTACTCATTTGTGAGTGATTTACTTAATGCACGTACAGTAACTAGTTAACCAGCTCAGCAAAGCATTTTATCCAGTTTCTGAACACCAAAATATGGGAGCTTCCACATGTCCAGGTGACTAGCAAATGAGCTAGTATTTTTTTATGAATCGAGTTGCAAGTATGAGACAATGTTAGTGAAAGAGATTTTAAATTGCATTGTACATGTACTTTGCAGCGACATATCAAGTATAATTCTCACTACATGTTAACAGGTAGGTGTACAGCAAGGCTCCAGTAAATATCAACTAATACATAACAGTGTATACATACATTTTGGGGCAAGTAATTTAAAATGGAATTTACTAACTACTATAAGATTACATTGTTACATCATTTCTATTTGGGCAATAAATAAAAGTTGAGATGTGATACACCCATGACTGTGTTCATGTGCATAACTCCAACATCTTTATCAAGTATGCAGATGATACCACAGTGGTTGGTCAGAACAACAAATCAGCCATCAGGGAAGAGTTCCAAAGCCTGTCGACATGGTGTTCCGCTAACAACCACACACTCAATGCCACAAAGACAAAGAGCTCATTGTGGACTTCCGGAAAAACTAATAGCAGCAGACACTCGCCTCAACATCAAAGTAGATTGTGTCTCCAGCTTTAAGTTCCTGGGTGTCCACATCTCTGAGGAACAGCGACTTTAGTTACTGAGAAGACTCATAAAAGTTCATCTATCCCTAGATATCCTCACTGCTGCATCATTGAGAGCATCCTTACAAACTTCACCACAGTGTAAACCACCCAATGCATCACAGACACCCAACTTGTCTCTTCACCACAGTATATCTGCACAGAGCACACAAAATCATCAAGGGTTCCTTCCACACTAGTCACAAACTGTTCAACCTCCTCTTAATCGGGAAGAGATACAGATACCATCTGCACCAAAACCAGCAGGTTCAGGGCCATATTTTTCCCCCAACAACCATAAACTTACTGAACTCTACACTACACCCCTCGGACCCTGATCTCTCACTATTAATAATATTTCACTGTAATCACCTTGCAGTTCTACACCCCCCTGTACACTGTTACATCTTCTCTACATAATTATAAATGTAGATAACTGTAAATTCATTGCTTACCCTATTTTACCACCATTTATGTATATTATCTTTACATACACTGTAAATTTCTCGGTTGCTCTTGTACAAACAATGTACATAATGCACACATTTGCACAGAAATACACATACATACGTGTCCCTACCAACATCCAGCTAACACTGAATTGTCCTTAGCAGTAATTCGACCCAAACAATTAATTTATATTTATATATAACCACTGATGTACGTCTCTGTCTTACGTTTTTTCTACTAATTACTTATTTTATTTAACATTTATGCATGAATCAATTATGAGAAATATTCATGAGAATAACATTTTTCACAACAGCGTTCTGTAAAATAGCGCCAGTTGTGGTACACAAACGGTTAACAGATCTCGTTCTTTGCAATAAGTCCCGCCTCCGCAACTCACTTCTCTAATAGGATTGGCTTTGCCTTTCTTGTCCATCTCTCTTTATGATTGGCTTTGTATTTTTCGCTAACGTGTACCGTAGGCTGCAGCTTTATATTGTATTATATTTGTGTCCACACGTGAGTCCATACGTGAATGATCATACAGACCAAGGGAGTCGATTTGGGTACACATCCAGGCAACACTGAATTTTCTGTCCCTACCAACGTCAAAATCAAACCTACGCCCTTGTGTACACATACACATATTGTGCTGTCTATACAACTAGCACATATTCCTATGCACATTATTCCTGCCATAGCTTTATTTATTTGTTGTACATACAGTACTGTGCAAAAGTCTTAGGCACCATATTATCTGTAGTACAGATTTTGTTATATAAGTTTATGATGTCTGC
>JAOTRN010000031.1:3115568-3125621 GCA_028566695.1 Bagroides melapterus
ACATCATAAACTTATAGAACAAAATCTGTACTACAGATAATATGGTGCCTAAGACTTTTGCACAGTACTGTATATTAATCTGTCCTTTTGCACAATTTTTCCAGCACTTCTTAGATGTACTATGCAATGACAATAAAGTATCTATCTATCTTTTGGGATAGAATTATTGAAATGTGTCAAATCACTTTCACTACTTTTGATATAATTTAGTGTGATTGTGTGTGTGTAAAAAGGCCTCAAGCATTTCTTTCTAAAGACAAGAATCTGATATCTCCCTGCAGTAACACGACTGATGTGTAGGTGGGAGACTGTATATTACTTTGTGTGGGAGTTAAACATCTCCCAAGCTGTCTGTTTGTGTACCAGAATGAAATTAAACAGATTCAACCTATGAATGAAATTACAGAGTGGTGAAATCAAGAATACACACTCTCCTCATGTACATGATAATGCTTATATGAAATCTGGTGCAAGGTTTTCTCAGTGTCTTCTTCCTGATGGTTTCCGTGAGACATTTTCTTCTAATCTTACAATATAAAACATGCAGGCATATATTAAGGATAATTTGATTGATATTTCATTTATGAGTTGAAATATAACTGCATGCCAGATAGAAATGTAACAGTTTCTCCAGACTAAACTGAGTAAGATGTCTAACATGTCTTTACAAAGCAGTACTGCATTATTCAGAACAGAAGTGGTTTGAAGAAAAAAACAACAACTCAAACAAACACGCCAGGATCAATCAGCGAACATGAGCGACACCATTCAGTTTAATCACTTTATTGTGGTAACTGCATGTCATTATTTCATTGTTCATAATTCAAAACTCCCTGTTGATGCATTCAAAAACAATACAATTATCTTCATACATATCAAGAGCAACGAATAAAAACCTGTACATCTGTACTATTAAGTGTCGTGTAGACTGCTATGTACACACCCTCAGGTTATAGTCAAAGTTCCTGCTGCACAAGCACAGCTTGAGAACAGTGGCTACTTGTTCAGCTTCAAGTCAGGAGGAGGGAATCCGAGACCTGGTTAACAAATCAAATAATAAAAAAATCTGCCTACATCTTCTTCCTGTTTAACTGAAGCAGAAGAAAGAAAACAAAGGAGAGGGCAGTAGTTGTGGAGGAATATATTTATACCTATATTTCTGGCTAGGGTTAAAAGTAATGACTGTGGTTTAGGATATAACCATGAGCAGTGTGCTATATCAAGCATGCAAGTATTTAAGTCTAATCAAGCCTTTTACATATTAGAGGTAGTGATGCACCGAAAATAAGTCCTGTCTGAGACCAGAATTTAGAACACACTGGACTGAACAAGTCATATATATATATATATTTTTTTTTTTAAATCAGTTTACTCTCTTAACCATTGCAGGAATTACTTAAAATAATTACCCTTTTCATTTATGCTTTGGAATAATTCAAATAATTAACCCAAGCAGTATATGGTGATGAAGTAACATCACTGATCATTTGCATAGCAGGTAGCATTAAAAAAAAAAAATCCAGCACTGCAAAAAACACATGCAATTACAAATAAGTGTTCATCATTGGCATGTGCATTACGCATAGTGCCAGACAATGTTGCGGAGTGTGTGTGTGTGTAATGTTGCACACAAATAATGTAAAACAGGAAAAACTGATGCAGGCTTTCCAGACCGGATCCACTGATTTGAGTTCAAAGAGAAATGTGGGATCTAGCATAATCTGGCAACACTGAAGAAAGTGATTCACTACATAAAAGCCAGTGATGTATTATTAGATTCTCGACATTAGCTACAATAAGTTGGTTGTAAATAATCTGTTGTATTCAGTCTTAAAAAGTAATTTTTTTTCAGTCAGCACCAGTCATTTCTAGGTGGTGGAGGAAATCTCGGTGCATCCCTACTTTTTAGCGATGGTATGTTTGTAACCCCAAAAGCTACAAATTACGCTGACAAATTTGTTTCTTGCCATTCAAGCCATGATAGTGTGGTTACATCCTTATTTCCAGCCAGAAGCATTAATCATTGTAGCTTTTTCTTTTCTTTTTTTTTTTTTAAACCAGCTACACACGGCAAGCAGCGCAGCAGCAGTCATGCGCGCATCGGGGCGCAATATACGTCTGATTCGGCTGCAAGCAGCATGCCACCGAAGCATGTAGAAAAGCATGTACACTCCTGCAACGGGTTTTAAGTGTAAAAAAAAAAACAAAAAAAAACAAAAGTGTTGCAGAAATGTGCTGCTTTGCCGGCTGTGCCCTCTCCTTCAGTCATCTTTCTCCTAGCTGTCCAGCTGCTCCTGCTACTTCTCTAACTACTGTCTACAGAATATATAGAGAGAGTCTAGTGGGGAAAAGCAGTGTATTTTTTTTTATTGTTCTGTACAATGGCTGATTCCTTAACAAGGCTAATGTAATAAATTCAAGTTGAAATTCAAATTCAAAGCTGAACCTTTAACTTTCACATTTTGACATTTCAGCTGTCGACACTTACAAAAAACGTACAAGAACAAAGGCCTTATTCCTTTCTGCAAAGAGAACGAGGATGACATCGTTAATTAGCATTTCAATAGCGCAGTAGCACTGCCGAGTAGATTGACCTCAGAAGTTATAGTATCAAAAACATGGCACCGTTTCTTAAATATAATGATTGGCTCATATTATGGCTCCTTCTTGTAAGACAACCTCAGGATATTTATTTATTTTTTTGTTTGTTTTTTTTTATAGTTGGTTTATTTGTTTTTATTTTCAACCTATACTTGATGGTCTAACGGGCTACTGGCTGAAGGTAATCGACAGGTAGACGACACGCCTTTGACGTGGTGATTATTGGGCATGCTGTTCAAAACCGCACACTTATACATTGGCACTGTGGGTGACTATTCACCTTAGTTTTGATAGTGTAGAAGGGAGCTAAAGCGAGGAGCCTGTTAATTTGTTTGTTTAAAAAAAAAAAAAAAGGCAAAAAAAAAAAAAGCACTAGTGTCCGACCATGCTGAGATTTCTTATCAAGGGGATTAGAGGGGCTACTAAAAAGCATTGCACATTTCACCACGTTACGTTAGGACAAAGTGTCAAAAGAGGGGTCAGGACAATAAAAACGAATCTTTCTATAGGGTGATGCTTGCACAGTACATCTAACAGTCATGCAACTTTGAAATATTTTCAATATGTTTCCAACATCATGTTACATCATGGAAGAAATTGGCACTTCTGTCTCTTTTGTGTGCCAGGGTGTAATAATAATAATAATAATAATAATAATAATAAGTTGTTGTAAACATAGCTTGAAGAATATTATATTCTGTGCTACATATAGTATTTCTGATATGTTTGTAGCTGATAAATCAGACTAGGGTTTAGAATATTGTTCTGGTGTAAAGTCTACAAGTTTTCTGGGATTTTTCTTTATGTACAATAGTCTCTCTTTACAAGAAGCATCTGCTACAGTACTGTCTCTTTCTGACGTGAAAAAAAGGTTCTCAAACATCATCCCAGTTCAATACAAACATGACGATGCAGCTTTGCCCTTTTAGGAATCGAATACAAAGTGTACACTTAGGCTGGTTAAAGTCTCCAGAAGGTCAATAAACGTCTACTCTTATAATACTTTTGGACTCCTTGGAACTTGATAAATGCGTATGACATGCTATTATGCTATTACATACAGCATGAATAACATGACATATCTCCTAGTGTTAGAAATCTTAAATAAGAAATAGTTTTGTTTTTCATCAACGTTTTTAAATACTGCTGTGTAGTGAATTTGTTTCGGGGGTAAAGATATGTTGTGTATTCTGAAACAGGAAACAGGGAGATGGCCTCTTATTGCTTAGACAGTCAGAGGTAAAGAGAGATGCATAAGCTGGTGCTGCAGTACGTCTGACACTAGATGACCCCAGAAAGTCTTCCCTTATGTTCCATGCCAGTCATTTCCCAGTAAACCTCCCATGCTTCAGTAGTACACAATATTCCCAATCTAGGCCTCAGTAGAAAAAAAAAAAACGCCTCCGCAATTTTGATCAGTAAGTCTTACAAAATGCATAGAAGACCAGTATCAAAATGCCCTTTTTATCTCCTGAAACGAGGGATCGACCCATGAAGCTAAGAGAGTGAGTGAGTGATGTGGGAACAGCACTCGTGATGCAGACTGGAGGAGAGCTGAGCAAAGGGGATCTTATCGGCCTTCGGGTTTGTTTTCTTTTTCTGCTATTCTGAAATGGGAATCTGGAACGGCTCTGAAACGCCGAGTCTAAACACGACATGAAAAACATGAGAAACAAAAGCTCCGGGATCCTGAATTCAACACAGACGTCTTAACAGAAGTCTAGTGTTTCACGTAAAGGAATATCACATGAGGCACTTGTAATGACTCGCTGACCGGTTGCAGAATGTGTGCAGAATTTTTTTTTTTCCTCTGTCTTGTGTACTGAGTCTTGCAAAGGTTTATAGTTCAAGAGGCAGAAGAATGCTTAATTGCACACTTTGCTACGTCATTTAATCTTTTCTTTATACGATAATTTTTTTATTATATAGATTCTTTTTTTTTTTTTTTTGGTAAACACCAGCTAAAGAAGCAGAAGGCACCTGGAGAAGTCTGAGATGGCTTGCTAGCCTCATAATAAAACAGTTCTTTCCCCGTCCTTTCCCCAGCACGGACAGCTAGATCGACACACTCGGTGGGGGAGAGGGTTACAGTCTGGTCACGGAAAAGCAAGCAGCTAATACAGATTTGAAATAAATCTTCCTTTAGTTTTCTGTAATAGAATCTTAATGCATTCATAAGAAAATAAAAATATCAAAATAAAAAAAAAAATGTCAAAATGACATAAGATAAAAAAAAGAACTTGTACATGCTATGAACAACACTATGAATACATACACGCTTATGGATTTGCCTTGCAGTTTAGCAACCAATCAGAACCATCCCATGGCAGCATGCTCTCTCCTTTTGTTTCACCGGCCTCTAGATGATGGTCATTTCAGTTCACCTGGACTGCAGACACGGGCGCTGGTTACAATTCAAGCGGCTCTTCTTGAAAACGTGAAAGCGGGTGTGTGTGTGTGTGTGTTATTTTTTTCCCCAAGATGGACGAGAGCTGGTGGGATGATGGTGGTGTGCTGGTCTCCAAATGACATGCATGTGTGTGAGTCTGTGTATGTGTGTATATGTGTATGAGAGAGAGAGAGTTCAGAGAGAGTAAGCTTTTCAGAACCACAGGCCTCCTGAATGCTGGCTCAACCTGTTACCTTCTAAGACCTGAGAGAGTTTATAGGGGCTGGGGACGAGCCATGGGCCTGGTGTAAGGTTTGGGGCAGAAGAGATCTCCAAGGTGTTGCTGAGGTCTCTGGGGTCAAGGGGCCAATGCGCCCCTGCGAATGAGATACTAGCTGCAGACACGCTGACTTCCGAAATGCTGAGTGCAGAGTCAGCGTCAGAAAGATTGCCATCGTCATCCAGAGACATGAGGAAGGAGAAGGGTGCTTTCTGTGTGACCTCAGTAACCTCTTCTGTACCCTCAGGGACATCATTGTTGTTGTTTTCTAGATTTCCTTGCTTTTTTCCCTCCTTCTTTTCATCTCTCCTCCGCCTCCCTCTTGAATCTGACCGCTCCCTTTCCTCTTCCTCTTCCCTCTCTTGAGTTCCAGTTTTCACTCTGTTCCTCCTGCCTCCTCCAGAACTCCTCCTCTTCTCCTTCTCCCTCTCCCTCCTCTCTCTTCGCTGCATTTCCTCTTCCTCCCCCTCAGTATTTCTTGGAGCCTTTTTGGTTGTACTCTGCCTTGGTTTCTCTCTCTCTCTCTTCCTCCCTGAGTGGGAGCTCGCTGTGATGCTGACCAAGTCGCCCGGAGCCTGCTCAATCTCAGGAGCGCCTCTCCTCTCCTCCTCTGCTCCTCCTCGGCTGCTGCCTCCTTTTTTCTGCCCCTTTTGTCTCTCTGCCTCTCTGTCCACACCTTTCTCAATGCTCCTTGGCAGGGAGAAAGCCACTCCACTCTCACCCGGTTCCTCAGAGCGTAAGGAGGAGGGGGAGGCTGCTCCACCTTCATGGCCTGTGAGAGAGACAGAGAGAGAGAGACAGAGAGAGAGAGAGATGAACTTGAAAAGGCACACTCAGTTACTCATATGAGAGCTCATGCTATAGTGTGTAAAACAAATTGATATAGTAGACTGGAATGAACGTGAGGTGAACAGACAGATGAGTAAACAGAAATGCGATGAACTGAACTGCCACACTGCATTAATCTCCTTTTGACTGTGCTGAACAGAGAGCCCACTGTAATCAGACACCATACCCCCTGCATACTTCAGCACTCCAACATAAGTTCTAGGGAGCAAAGTGTAACACAAAATTCAGATCTAAAAACATAGCATCGAGCATCATTCGTTGTGACTGAAGCCCTAAAATAAACATTTTCATACACTCAGTAAAAGCTCTCTGTATGATTAGCTATTGGCAGCTAGTAATGTTGATTGGATGAGAGTAAGATTAAGGGTAAGGCTTGTTTTTCCCAATATTACAACAAACCAATTGACAGCGGAGTCAAAATGGTGCTAATTAATGCTATACTTATTGCTGCTACACAACCGCATAGCCCACTGTTTTGCATACTGTTACATCATGCCCCATGCTCCTGGAGAAATGACTTTTTGTTCCAGTGTATACAAACCATATAGAGGAATGAGAATAAAAACCCACTAAAGATGATTTGATGTACAGTATTCTCTCCCCATATATACATTAATGCACATCCACTGGACTAACGTTAACCAAATTTGAAAGCAATGATGATTTGTTGATGAAGTTCCCTGGGATTTAAGTCTGGAAAAATCTGGGAGTGAGTGGTGTTAAGGAGTGTATCGAATGGACAAGATGAAGGTGAAAGGTTATCTCTAGCAGTCACTTAAAGACAAGAAGCAGGGAGTAAATGAAAAGAAGCAAAAACACTGATGTGAACCTAAGGGAAGCTAATAAAAAAAACAAAAAAAAAAAAACAGGCAAAACTAATAGGAACAGCTACCAACCGTGTGTTTTCTGTCCGGCCGATGACATAGAAGCAAGGCTCGCCCTGTTTGGAGTTGGTCATGCAGAGCGATAAGCTGGAAAGCTCCACTGAGGGATAGAGAGAAAGAAAAAAAAAGGGGACAGAGAAGAGGGAGGGCGGATGACAGCCGCATGGAAGACCGATAGAAAAAAAAAGGGGGGGGGGGGGTTGGGGACAGACAAGACAAAGAAGAAAAAACCCAAAGCATAGTTAGGAAAAGGTGAACAGAAAGTTGCCCATCGTGCTGGAAGTGAACAGAGAGATTCCCTCCACACAAGCTAAGACTGAAAGAAGAGTAGTGAAATACTGAAAGCAATACTTTTGTGTCCCTTTATTCCTTACCGTAGTCTGGTACATATCCATTTCCTCTCTTCAGGACTAAGTGGATGCGGTGTCCTCCTTTGCGTATCTGTTCCACGGCTTGGCTATGCGTCATGCCTGCTGTGCTGTCCCCGTTAATCTCCACCAGCTGATCGCTCACCTAAAACGAGTAGACAGGCCTTACTAAACAATTTACTGAGTAAATCAGCCAGCAAACACCACCTGCCTCAAAGGTAAGCCATGCTACACTGTGCTGGATTATATTGTTTATAATGTACTGGAATTAGAGGTGTCTTAGAGATGCTCCAGGTTGTGTGAGGGATGAGGTATATAACGGTGTGTACGTAGCGTGTCAGGAAGGATTCTGCGTGTTTGTGCATGCGTACCTGTATTTTTTGGCTGCGAGATGCTGGTCCTCCCTCCATCAGCCCCAACACATACAGTCCCATGTTGTACTCACTGCCCCCTCTCAAACTGAAGCCAAAACCAGTCGGGCCTCTCTCCAGATCCACGCTGTAATACCGAGGGTCCTGCTGAAAGAAATCGAGACAGAGACAGAGAGAGAAAGTGAGAGAGAGGAGAGAGAGAGAGAGAGATGGAAATAAAATGTATTCAAAGGTGAATTAGACTAATCTACTGAAAATCCTTATATCCTTATTTAATAGTTTTCATGGTTTAACCCTTCCAATACTCTTAATCAGGGGGGAATGTTCCTTTTGATGGGCTTTGGTAACTTACACTGTGAGGTTTCACTAAAGGTTTGTGAACACCTGACCATCACACCTGTATGTGCTTTTTAAATCCCATTCCATATTTACTACCATCTTTCCTCTATAAATCCCACTGGGGATTTGCTCATTCAGTGACGAGAGCATTAGTCAGGTGAGGCACTGTTACTTTAAAGTCCTTAACTCTATGCTGTTTTATGTATCTCTATGGTTCTCATCCCAAAGGTATTTATTTAGGTTGTTGTCTGCGCTCTGTGCAGAACCCTAGAGTTCTTCTACTCCGACTGTTCTTGATGAAGGAAGTGTTCAACATTTTGGCAAAGACCCACATATAGGTGTGACATTCAGGTGTAGAAAAATGTATTATAATCTAACTTATTACGGTAGAACGGGAATTAGGAGGCAGCTTTATCAACTATGACAAGTTAGCTGTTGTTTATCTTCTTTCAGAGACATGAAGCAGATGCAAGTGCACGGTCTATTTATTAAAGGCAATACAAATACCAGAAATAAAAATAGAAACAAGAATCCTGTCATGGGAAGAAACAAAAGCAAGAACGAGGGCAAGAGCAACATGATACCGAACACCCAGGATATTTAGCACAATAAAGGTAACGCAGGACAATCAGTGAGGCACGTGAGCAGGTCATGTCATTTGCTGACAAGACGTCTGCATGTTATAAAAAACGTGTCTGTTGTTAATTACTGTGTAATATATAGCCTCTAACCCCAATGTGTCATGCTTGAAATCTTAAAAAAGTGATTACATTCCCTCTGTGGTCTCTGAGAAGTAACGGTTGCTAGGTACCTCGCTGACTGAAATGACATTCACTCAGTGTTACTGTATAAAGGAAGAGATTTATGACACCATGGTTTATATTAAGCTCATATGAAAGTCACCTTTTGTCTGGCTATGTGCCCTTTTCTTAACTTGCTTTCTGCATCAAAGTCTGTGTACTCTGTCAGGTTGGAGGCGTCTGAGAGAGAAAGAAAAAGAGCAATGTCACAAGAAAGGAAAAAAAAAAAAAAAAGAACAAATGATGCACTGGTGCCCTCTGGAGGACACACCGTTCTACAAAAAGAAGCTGCTCTGAGTCACAGACATTATAAATAAAGTAAAATGAAGTACAAATATTAGCTGTAGAAGGGCAAACTTTGCCACTGACAAACTGTTACTTGTGTTCAGGGTTTCTCTTCTGTTCGTATTTTGGGACAAGATGACCCACATAAAAGTTCAAATCAGACACAAAGCACAGCGGGAAGAAGTGTTTCCAGACACAGGAGGAAGTGTTTAATTTCCCTAATAAACATGTTTATAGACATTTATCATAGAACAACAGGTCATTTTCACCTGAACTCAACAATGGAATGCAAATATTAAAAATAACAGATTTGTGTAAATTGTGCTACTAAAAAGTGATTCTAATTTCACTCTTTACATTCTGTGTGTCTATTACAACATAAAAGAAGATTACACACAGATAAGCTGTTAAACTGAGCTCTGAACAGTATTGATACAGGTTGAGTATCGAACAGAACAAGAGCTATAAGCATACTGTTGTTGGCACGTGGGATGATGGTGAGGCGGAGTGTGTTTCCAGCTCGCCGCAGGATCTGCGCCAGGTCTCTGTGAGGCAACGTGAGCACAGAGCGACCCTCCACTGCCTCCAGATGATCACCCTGCTGGATCTGACCGCTGCGTGCTGCTGGACTGCCTCTCCGTACGGTCACAAACCTGTGAGAGAACAGCGACGATGCTGGAGAGAGAGAGAGAGAGAGAGAGAGAGAGAGAGAGAGAGAATCCCTAATTAGTGTTGATGTGCCAAACTCCTCAGTGTGTATGACAGTTTTTCATGAAATGTCACTTTTTAACATGCCTTTAAAGGACACTTAATTCTGAAAGCCCTTTAAATAAGATAAAATTATAAGATTATTGTTATACATATACAGAAAAAATGGACCATTTCAC
>JAOTRN010000031.1:3149788-3161447 GCA_028566695.1 Bagroides melapterus
TGTCACCCAGTGTGAGTGATAATATCCAGTGTGAGATATTATCACATTTTGTGAAATTTGGGCAGGTCACTATGGGCAGAACCAGCTCCTGCTACAGATGCTAGGTTTGCTAACTGCAGCTTTAGTCTGAACAATTAATTGCACTTGCAATAATACGCAAGATGATAAACGTTTCTAATGGAAAAGGCTGCAGTTACACTCAGGTCATAGAGCAATCAGCAAAGGAAGCATCAACTTAGCACGCTACACTATACCTTGGCCCGTTGTACGGTGCTGTTAACAGAACCTGACACTACGGAAACCTTAGTGTTAAAGAGGAACAGTATGTCAGTGTGTAGAACTATTTTGGCTTTAAAAAAGGCCGCTGGATAAGTGATACAGAATATCCTCCTGCACATATTTTAGCCAGATTGCCATATTGGAGCTACACAAGAAATGCAGACAGAGTCACAACAAAGCTGAAAACAGCTTTCATAGATTTTCATTATTATTATTGTTTTATTTATTTATTTGAAGACTGTCTAGTAAAGTTCACACATAGGGCTTAAAAAGTTTAATCCACATGTGTACATATCACGCTCACATTAATGTTTACACCAGACTAATTGCATAATAAATCAAAATTGCAGTATTGGTTAACAAAAAAAAATAAAAAATCGCAATTAGATTATCTTCCAAAATGGTTCATCCCTACTGCAGCTGCACCAGTAGTTCTCTTGAGGCTGTTGGATTTAAGGAAATTTTAGAACTAGGTTATCAGGCTGTGGCTAAACGCCAAATACTACAGACAGAGACATGTCCTCATCTCTGAGATGGTAGCACAAGCGCTTTCTTGCTGGAGACGCACAGCTTTTCTCATGAATGGGGTTCACCTGGGAGTGCTGCCCCACTAAAGTTAGCCTTTAAAGCTGTCTCTTTCACTAGATTAAGGACAATGTAGGTGCTACAAGAAAACACATACAAACACAAGAATGACTTCTGCGCCCAGAAGTGATGTCCCAGATTTGGAATAAAGTTTGACAGGGCACATGTGGACTTCATTGCCAATGCCAGATTTACTTCTTGTGTGCTGTAGTCTCTGAGCTGGTGCAGTAGCCCCTGACTGCGTCACTGCCTATTGTTTGTATTTCCCTCTCTGCCATCATACAGTGTTGTAGCCATCGAGTGTTTTTGAGCCCACAGAGTGACATGTAGGTTGAGTTTTGTGAGTAATATCCACACCATCATCTGGACCCTGTGCTTTCTAGTTGCTAGGGTACTATCCTTCCTGCAGGGATTTCAATGAAAGTAAAGTGCAAGTCTGCATTGAAGGTGTGTGTGGCAGCCATTTCAGCACTTCACAGCACCATGGATAACATCTCTCTGGGAGCTCATGAACTGTCACAACCTTTTTGAACAGAGAAAGGTGCCTTAGGGGGATTTCACACTGGCACTTAAGTTGGAAACGGAGCAGAGTTTGCATGAAAATTTCGTAAAAAAGCTGAATGTGGGCCAGGACATGCACTGTGCTAACAATTTTTGCGTTATGCATGTTTGTGATGATGTAGGATGTAGATGTCTGAAACCAGATCAAATCTGCAGGGAGGTGCTGGGAACAATAACATGCAGCTTCAGACCGCAGCAAATATACCTAGTGTGAAAATTAGTAAGATCTTAGTCTTAATAATCTAAAACCTCAGTCTACTCTGCCATGAGCTCAGAGTCACCAGTGTCAAACTGAAATTATTCACAAAATTAATAGCTTTTTTTTTTTTTTTTTTGCTAGGGGGGATTTGTATAAACACAATTAGAATGTCCCTGACATTATACCTCCCTTCCAGCAGAGGTTGCAGTTCTGGATTTAGTACTGGATTTATCCTACAGTATTATCCTAACACAAGCTACAAAAAAAAGCCATACCATTCCCATATCTGGTGAAAATCTAAACCTATTACTATGACTGTCATTACAATACCAGGTACGAGATTTTTCATTTACGCTTTAGATTAAGATTGGACATATAATATGCTTGACCATTGCCTGTTCTAATCCATGTGGATTGTATTTATCTGTCCTGTCATGGGGTTTTGTAAATAATTTACTGAGCAGAGGGACACTAGGTAATGACTGATCAAGTGTCTGACAAAACAACGACAACAAAGATCACCTGACACTAGGATTCAAATCAGCACTCAGAAGCAATAATAATAATAATAATAATAATAATAATAATAATAATAATAGATATTATATAGTAGTAATAATAATTGATAATAATAATAGCAATTATTATCAATTATTATATAATAATAATTGATAATAATAATAATAATAATAATAATAATAATAATAATAATAATAATAATAATAATAACAACAACAATAATTGTTATTATTATTATTTTATATTCATTTTATTTATACGATATAGAAGTGGATTATTTTCTGATACACAGGAACTGAAATACTAAGAATCCTCTCCCCTGTGTGCCAGTTAAAGTACTTGTGACTGACTTCAGCATAATCTGATTTATCTGCCTTAATTGTCGGTTGATAAAAAAAGACATGAGGAAGAAGAACTGGTGAAGATATCCGACGTTACTGCATCAGCATTAATACAATATATAAAAATACATCTCAGTTTTGAGATTTTGGAACAGGTTTCATGTCAGAAGCCCATCGTGATGCAAACCTCCCATTTTATACAGGCTTGAGTCTGAGAGTTAACCCCTCCCATGCCTGGAAATCAAACCCAAGCTGTGGTGGTGAAAGTGTGGGATCCTGCTGCTGAACCACCCAGGACATAATGATCTATAATATAAAACTACAAAAAAAAACAAAAACATCTTTTTGATGCACATTTCTGGAACTGGTGAACTCAATAAACCTAAATAAAAAGTTCAATCAAGCATCCTGAAGTTCTTCACAGATTTTCTTTCTAGCGGTGATGTGTAGAATCCTAAAACAGACATTTTCAGACAGACAAATGTCCAAGGTGCAATATCACGCCTGTAGAAAGCTAGAACCTTTAACTCAGGAAGAATTCAGTTGAAGTGTCAGTGTAGCTTATAGAAATACTGGCTCAAGCAAAATCTGCAAAGAACACAAACCACAACAAACAGAAATCCCTGCTGAACTCAGTAATGTACACAGATGAGAGAGAGCATGTAAATGTTCAGCCTAATGAGATAAAAATAGTATTTTAGCGTGCCGTGTTTACACAAATACAACATCGCTCAAGCACAAAACAAGTCATTCAGCCATCTACTGAAACTCATTTTCACTGATAAACAACCACACAGGATGTTACGATCCTCGCAGTATGCACACATCCCTGAGAGCTCATTTAATAAAATGTGTAGGTTTGTATGCTCGTAGATATTAGTGACCCAAAGATGTGTTTGTGTGCTTATTCTGACCTTTGAACTTGCCGCTTTCAAGCAGAGCTCCTGATTCCTCTAGAGAGAAGAACTCCTCGATTGAGACGAAGTTGTAGTCCACTCCGGAGATCTCCCCGTCCCGCGGCTGTCTGGTGGTACCTAGGTCACACACACACACACACACACACACACACACACACACCTCAATTAATAGAAAGTTTTAAGTCATTTATTCCTAATTACAGTTTAATAATGAAATCTATGTGGGGTAAGGATTGGTGTTCCATTCTTCTCCACTTCAGATAGTTTAAACAGCTACGCCGATATACAGAGTGGGTGTGCATATCACGTCTGGTGTAATAAACTGGATTACAATGAATAAACTGCCCTCTCATTTAACACACAATGGTGAGCTGCTCATTAACACTAACAGTGAAGCTTCGCGAGGTCGGATTAACTTGTCTCAGTTTCCGATATTTTGATGTTGTGAGTGTAACTCAAAAAGAATATTGAAAATTTGTATTTTCAATCATAGTAAAAGCACTGTGGTGAGTCACATCCGTCCATCTGAGGACATCAATCCAGTTTTTTATTATCTTTGCTACTCATCCTTCACAGGGCTGTAGAGAACCAAGAGCTTATACCAGGGAGCTTAGGGCACAAAGCAGAGGACACTGAACAGAGTGCAAGTCCACCAAAAGGCAAAATCACACACACACACACCTCATACACACACCTCATACACACGATCATACATACACAGCAAACAATCTCTCTCTCACTCTCTCTCACACAGCACACTCTCTCTCTCTCACACACACACGGACACACACACAAACTGACACACGTACACAATCTCTCATACTTGCACACAGAGAGAGAGAGAGAGAGAGAGAGAGAGAGAGAGAGACTGAAGCACCATGTGAAAACCCCTGAAGCAGGGGGAGAACACACACCACACACAGGGCAGAAACCAAACCCAACCTCAATGGTGTGAGGCAAACTAAACACAATGTGCCCTGTTCTTGAAGAACTAGCATAACTACAAGAACTAGAACAAGATTTGCTCAGACACAAAGAAGGGAAGCAGGAAAAGAGCTCGTTTTTCTGAGGAAGCAGGTTAATTCTGACTGGTACCTCGTCACCTCTATCAAACACTGACCTGTCCAACTCAACATATTACAGATTCTTATCTAACCCTAACACGTTACTAAACCCCAAACCTCACAAGTCTGTCATCTTATAGAACCTAACACTAGGGAAATGGAAAATGAAAAGTAGAGCATCAGGGCGTTATTGAGTGAAATACGATAAAAAATCTTCACAGTGCTGTGGACAGAAGCTGGTGTGAGAGTCTGTTAGGGAAAAGTGATTATGGAGAATTTTATAAACTTTAACATGATGTGAAATATATAATATCTGTTCAGATACTGTTTCATGCTTACATGAGAAGAAATGCGCATGTGTGTGTGTGTGTGTGTGTGTGCGCACGTGTGTGTGTGTGTACGCTAGTCTGCCAAGAGGTTTGTTTATACTGTTATCACATAGCAGAGATATGAGCAGTAAAATAATCTTAGCCACGCTTGAACTTTCGAACTCTCTTTTTTCTGGTAGTAGACACTGCAGGTAAGACAGAATCATCACTATTATGGGATGTGGAAAGAAAACAATGAAGATGAAGAAAAACCTTGTCTCATATAATAAACAAGAAGGAGGGTCTATGTTAATCTAGGGTGGAACAGTCGTGTTCACTGCAAAAACATGACTCTTACGTAATAGTTTTGTTTTCAGTACAAATAGCTAACAATTCTTTAAGCAAGATCCATTTTCATGAGGAGGATAATGATCTAGTTTTTAGACAAAAAAATATCAAAATGAAGTGAATTTGTGCTTAAGACGAGCAAAAACCCTGCCAATGGGGTGAGAAAAAAATGTTGAAATAAGTTCAAGAAAAATTCAAGAAAAAGATTTCTTACCCTACTGTCAGATTTCTTTGCCAATGTCGAATATGGTGACATTATTTGTCTCAACATTTATATTATATTGTCATTACCTAGCACAACAGATAAAGTCTTAATGTGTCATGATGTTCCAATACAAAACTCTTTCGATAATTCCTGCCCCTAAAATCTAGTTCTGTCATGATCTCTTGGACAATTCTCCTTTTTGACTTGTGCCACGTGCTTTTGGTGATGTTTTGTGTTTTTTTTTCACTTATTACCTCCTGTATATATACCTGTTGTATTGTGTGTTGTGTGAATTTCTCAAGATTCCTTAATGTTGTGTGTCTTTTGTTACCTGCTGTTCTCTGTTATGTTTTTGCTTTTCTTGTATCTTGTTTTGTACATTAGTTACTCAGTTTTTCCCCCCACTAGTGTTTTCCAGTGTCTGGTGCTTTTGTGATTTTATTAATAAAACCCCTGTGTGTCTTCTATCCCTGAATTTGGGTCTGGATTCTGTTTCCATAGAGTCGTCTACTCCTGACAATTGTGGCTTAGAGCTTTCATCGTTTCTTAAACCTTAGACACAGCAGTGTACCAGTGATGATGTTCTAGATATTTTTAATGGAATTATTTAATTTGTAAGGACATGGGAATGTAAATTCATGACGCTTTAAAATACCAGGTATTATAGTATATGGAGACATATTCTACACCGCTAGAATAGGTACATATTTGTGTATATGTCATCTTTAAAATAAACGTGTATGAACGTGCGATTTTCACTCACAAGGCACAGCGCGCAGGTAAAGGTTCTCCCGTATGACCTGCTGCAGTTGGCTGTCCATGGATCCGGGTGTGAAGCACTTGCTTAAATATAATCTCAGGTCTTTACACAGAGTGGAGCCTAGGAAATAAAAATAACAGTCGAACAGCTGAAACTCAATCCACACTTAATACCTTACCTAATAATTATTCAAAGTATGCAGTGCACCAAAATAAAGCTTCTTACTGACTTCAAAAACAGTCACAAATTCTATTCATTTGCTTTGCTTCATATAAAACATATATATTTGTATATCATGTTGCATTGCAAAGGTACAGCCAACATGAGACGAGGACCATTTTATCATCGGTCTTTAAATAAAAAGAGCAAAACTAGAACTGGCCACAAATTAAGATTTCCAGTAAAATCAGAGCTGCTACATTGAGTCTGTGTCTTCTTAGCGCAAGGAGATTATAGCTCTTATTGGTTTACTGTAAACCTGCTCAGAAATGTCAAAACTAGCAGGAACTGGATCTGAGATCCTGGATCCACCTGCTCTTGGTGACTGTTGTTGTCTTTGTGCACAGCTTTATGATTGGTTGTTCTGCCTCTGTTTTGCTCGAGACATTTTTGTTTCTGTTTCCTTTTCCAAGGGCTACCTACAGCTGAAGCTATCCTGGACTGTGGAGTCCGTGGACAGGGAAGCACGTCACGTGGCCTACGTGATATACAGACATGTAGATGTTTGGTGCTGTTTAGCTCATCAGGTAAGGAGCATGTGCCACCCTGTGTATTTCTGTGTGCTTTGGTAGTTAGCGTACTTTAGATTACGTTATTCTTTTATCAGTCAGAGAAGGTTAGAGCATGGGGGCAGGGTTAGCTGGGATTTCGTCCCTCTCTCCGTGTCACTTGGATCAGAACGGCAGCAGTGTTTGTCAGAGTCAACCTGAGTTGAACTTTAGGGACGTAACAATCTTATAACAAGCAGTATAATTAAACATTTTTACTCAATTGTCTTACAAGTGAATGTAAATTGTTTTGTTTTTTTCTTCAGTTCACTAGACTACTGATCATCACTAGTAAGTCACATATACAGTGCCTGTATGTATGACAACACTTATTAATATATAACATAAAATAACACACACACTCACAAAATCAGCAAAAGCAAGTGAAAGCTACAGTAAACCACTTAAGGACATAAGACAATGAGCAAACTAACAGTGTTGTCTGAATCCACACCTCAGTGGATAAGAACTCAACATTCAGCTACTTCCTTGTATCTCCTTTCATCGATTTTCTCCTCTCTCAAACTGTGCTAATTCACACAGTACCACTCCCTACTCACAATAAACATGAATCAAGAAGCCAGCAAAAGCCTCAAGGACTAGTGTGGATTGTTGGGTGAAGCAGTTTTGCTCCTTCCATCTGTTTTTTTTTTTTTTTTTTTTTTTTAAAAGTGCTTTGCGACCTTAAACAACAGCCCCTTCTATATCATAGAAGACGTATATATAAACTATCCGGTACGAGCCGTATGTGCACCTGACTGCTGTCTGACTGCTCTTGTCCACTGACAGTGATCAGTCCTGCCAGGGGGAGCAGTGAGCGCAGTAAAGGTTAAGTAATGGACAGTGCTTATCACATCTACTTAACAGCAAATAGTCAAGTGTATCACCAGGGACAAGAAACACTCAAGCACGTCTGAAGTACTAACAAAATGTCTGGAAAAAAAATTACTGTAGTTTCATTTTGTTTTGAGTCCTTGAGTGCTATGTCTTAGGTCTGTTCCTCTATTATTATGCTCCTCTCAGTACAAAAGACATATACGCTGTATGAACAGAACATTAATGCACTCATCATCCACCTACAAGTCTGCACGTTTACAATAATTGCGGATACAGTTTATTTCATATGAATTCTTTCGATTTTATTTTATTTGTATAGTGTTTGGACAGTGTCTCAAAGTGGCTTTATAGGACATAAGAAATATAGTGAACAAAAAAGTTCAAGATTAATATTAGACTTTTATTTAAATGTGTTTGTATTTATCCTCACTGAGCAAGCCTGAGGCGACTGTGGTGAGGAAAAACTCCCTTAGATGGAAAAAGAAGAAACCTTGAGATGAACCAGATTCAAAAGAGAACTTCTTCCTCATTTGGGTGACACGAGAAGGTGCGATTATAAACCCTGAGAGTGTTATTATGAATAATGTCCTTTCTACAGTCAAGATGTAATCTGACAATAGTGTATTGAATATTGATACAGGACAAGGACTTCAATTAATGTTCACAACAAACAGAATGGGTAGAAATTTTGATGTCTATGGCTTTAATCATGGCATGGTTGTTCAGCTGTAGGGCTGGGGTGAGTATTTCATAAAGTGCTGATCTCCGGGGAATCACACACACACACACACACACACACACACACACACACAGAGAGAGTCTGTAGAGCTTACACAGAACGGTACCCAAAAAAAAAAAAAAAAAGACATGGGGTGAATGACTCTGTGGGTTCTGTGGGTGGAAAAGCCTTGCTGATAAAAAATGTCTGAGGTAAATAGCTAGATAAGTCTAAGCTGCCAGGACGGACCTATTAACTCATATAATCACTTTTTACAACTGTGTGGTTCAGAAAAGCATCTCAGAACACTTCATCAAGCCTTGTGGTATATGAGCTCCAAGTCCAGAAGAACATATCAGGTTTCGCTCCTGTCAGCCAAGAACAGGAAGTTATAGCTGTCATGAACACTGACACCATTTAACCTGAGGTTTGGCAGTGACACAAGTGACCCAAGGTTTGAGTAACAGCAGCCAGACCATGAATATTGTCCCTGTGGAGCTCGCAGTGAACAGTTAAACAGTAAAGTCAAGGTGTGCCTTTAATTCTCCAGCGAGTTGCACAGCAGCGGTTTTATTATCATTTTTGGATAGAATTTGGATTAGTACCCGGACATCCCTTTCAGACACCTTCTTTTTTGTGTCGACAGTTACTCCTGTTAGATCTTCTCGGTCCATTGTGGTGGCATGCTGACGTTACCCTGGATACCGTGGCGTTCGATACACCACAAAAGGCTTGCACAGGTACACCAGCGAGAGACACGCACAACAATTTGTCATTCTTGGAACTTTGTCTATCAATGTCTACCATTATACTGTGCAGATGTATATACACGTTTGCAAACAAGATGTGGCATTAAAACAATAAATTTTCCTTCGCTTATTTTATTATGTAAATTTGACATTTAGTTTAGGTGCAAGATGAATGATCTTGAATGAACCTATGCTGTGTTTCAGCAATTAACTTGAGAGTAGATTACAGATTGTCACTAGTGCCTGATGTACTAATATGGATCACTACATACTTTTTAAAAATAGCAAGAGGATGAGGGGGGTGGGGAGAGGAAGACATGGCGGGTGAGAAAATTAGAAGGATTTTCTGGATGCAATTTAAGAATATTTTAATCCTAACCAAACCAAATTTGATTTACGAAAAAATGAATTCATTTCATATTTCAGCGTTATTAAACTGGAAATAATTGAATGTTCCTTGTTTTCCCTCTTTTATTTTGAAATGAAAAAGGAATTAATGCAAGCTACATAGGCCATACACATCTGGTGTTATTAAATTTCAAGTGGATGTAGGAATATCAAATATATCTGTTCAAAACTAAATTGTGTTGAAACAAAAGCTGGGAATTTAGTCAAGAGCTTTTAAGAATTTGTTATGCAGCATTTCAGGAATCCTCTACCTGCAAAGCAAAGTCACAGCAGCGAGCAGACATGCCAATATATTCCGCAGATACAGCAAGAATCCCTTACTCAGCTAATCAAAATTCCCCCGGAAGAAACTAATAAGCTTTGCTGCTTTTACCTGGTGAAACAGTTTTGATGCGGATGGGATGAGGACACGAGTTCAGAACCCCTCTGACATCTCCCAGGGTCATGCCCAGGACAGGAGTACCACCAATCTCCAGGATGATGTCACCCACCGTGGCGCCTCCTCCGGGTGCTGCTGTGACGAATGGAAACTCGCCATAGTCGGCACCACCCCCAATGGCTACACCCAGCTCTCCCGAGGCTCCACCTAGAGGAACGAAGCTCTCCTGTACTTTGGAACGCCAGTGCAGCTTCTTGACTGTAGCCTTAGACATGGCACCAACGCTGCAACAAGAAACATTCAAACGTGAGCAATTTCGGGGGGACTGCCACAAGTTAATTCTGTAAATAAAATCATTTTGGTACAGATATAATGCATATGATGCACACGATCATAGGCTTTTCCTCTGTATGCTCTAAATATATTGTTGGGGTTTCAAAGACCGGGTGGAGGAAGCAGTGACCTGGTGCAGATCTGCATAATAGAAAAAAGTAGGCTGGGGTGAACTGGAAACCTCATCGAGAGGTACAATCAGGTGATCAACAATCAGTTGGACTCTCCTCATTCCCTTTAAGAAAGAAGTGTCTGGCAGCAGTGCAGAGAAAATTCAGTTTCGATTATGTACCAATTAGATTTCAGTTATCCCTAAGATCAGTGTGAGATATATCTCATACTGATAGTTTAATAGTAGAACGGTTGCTCTCGTGTCTGCACTAATAAGGTGCCTCAGTATGTGATAATGAAGTTTGGAACACAGTGAGCTGCTCCACCTGTTCCCATTTCCACCCAAATAAATGCATGTAAATACCTGCTGGTTAAGAAAGAGGAAAACAGTAAACTATCAGTTAATAAGCATTTACAGTAGAATCTCTATCATTTAATTAGCAACACACTGGTTTGATATCAACGAGTTATGATCGCTAAACTTAACCCTTAAACCAATGCGCTCTGCATGCTTAATGCCTTGTAGTGCAAAAATGTCTTGAATATGAAACCAAATAAAAAAAATAATTACTAAAATCTATTCCAGACATTACAAGTTTCAAGACAATGTGAAATAAGTCTAAGCATCTAAAATCAAACAAAAGACTAATCTTTTATTTTCTTTTATTTCTTTTATCTCAGAAGCTATACTGTTGTGTAAAGATAACAGTTTTTGCAGTGTGACGAGTTCCTAAATGGAATAAACAGATCAGCCATAACAATGACTGTTATCACTGCTAAGTAACCTGAACAACAGTCAATATCCTGTGATAATGTAACCTGTTAAGAGGATCTATTAGGTAGCGAGTGAACAGTCAGCTCCTCAAGTTATGTTGAATGCAGGAAAAGTGAGAAAATGTAAGGATCTGAGTGACTTTGACAAGCACCATGATGACTGGGACAGAGCGTGTGGTGTTCCCAGTATACAGTAATTATTACCTACCAAAGAAGGTCCGAAGAAGGACAACCATTGAATCAGTGACAGGGTCATGGGCACCCAAGGGGAGCATGAGCAGCAAAGAATAGCCTGTCTGGTCCCATTCCACAGAAGAGCTACTGTAGCACAAATTGCTGAAAAAGTGAATATTGGCTATGATAAAAAGGTATCAGAACACACAGTGCATCACAGCTTGCAGACCAGTCACAGTGTCTATGCTAACCACCTACAACAACCTAACAACCTAACCACCTACAACAACCTAACAACCTATACACCTACAACAACCTAACAA
>JAOTRN010000031.1:3199120-3210721 GCA_028566695.1 Bagroides melapterus
CACACACACACACACACACACACACACACACACTCTCTCTCTCTCTTTCTCTCTCTCTCTCTCTCAGCCATGTGTGTCATTTTTCTTCATATCTTACAGAGAAAAGAAAGTGGGAGAGGAAGGCGAGGGAGAGGGAGAGAATACAGAGGCTAAGGTTTGATCAGAGTATTTTATTTATTATAGTGGGTTAAAGGAAATAATCAGGTCTATGCTGAGGATTTGTGACTTGTTTTCTTCATCCAGATTGACATGGATGAGTATGAGGAGGAAGAGGAGCAAGATGAAGGAGATGATGAAGGTAAACCATAATGGTAAAATACTGACAAACACCTTTTGGATATAGTCATGTTCTTTGAACGTTTCAGCATATGCTGCCATGTTCATGGAACGATTTATTCTCTTCTGCTTTTCTCTGCCTCAAAAGAAGGAGGGACTCAGCTGAATGTGGCTGATTTTGCTCCTCCTAAAGAAAAAGTTGTGCCAATTCCAGAAGGCAGCGCTTTCTTCTGCCTCGGCAAGACCAACCCGTAAGCCTGAGAAACATGAGCTCACAAACAAAAACACATGCAAACAAGGCAACAACAACTAGGCCACTGTGAAAGTCACTGAGATCACATTATTCTGATGAACATGCTTTTAAGCTTTATACTTCTGTTTTCTAATTGGCTGATTGGCTAACTTTCTGATTGAGCAGGTGTACAGGTGTTCCTATTAAAGTGCATGTATATGATATCATATGTATATGATACATTTTGCCCACTGATCCTGCGGTCTCTCTCTCTCTCTCTCTCTCTCTCTCTCTCTCTCTCTCTCTCTCTCAATCTCTGTAGAATAAGAGTAGGCTGTCATACTGTGATCAATCATCACATCTTCACTAACCTGATCCTGGTATTCATCATCCTCAGTAGTATCTCTCTGGCTGCCGAAGACCCGATCAGAGCACACTCCTTCAGAAATAATGTGAGTCACCAAACAGACCGACACACACACACACACACACACATACTCTCTCCTAGTAAGTAATCCACCTACCAGCATTTTTTTTGGAAATTGGAACAAAACTCCATATGAAACTCCACGAGGAACCAGGGACCCTCGAGCAAATTGGTTTGTTGGTGCTCTGTTCGAACAAACGTGACCTGTTAGATCATTTTTACTGTAGCTGATTTAGGAACAAAGTTATTTCAAGCACTTGGTGAATTTTATATTGAACTTACTAATAGTTATTTGAATGTAATAGTAAAGTTGTTGTGTTGTCATGATGATGTGGATGCTTTTATTATCTGTGACTGGTTTAGTATGAGTCTGTTCTTGTTTTTGAATAGGCTGTGGAAAAATCCAACATGTAGAATACACTATGCATGAACTCATTTTCCTAGACTTGAAGGAAAGGAAACCTATTCTTTACCTTTTTAATTAAACACCATTAACAGTGTAGTTAGAGAGTAGCCTGAACCCAGAGTTGGTCCCTTTAGATCTTTAGGCTCACTATGCTGTAATAATGGCTATAACTTTACTTCACATGGTGTGAACGTCAGACACTGTTAAACATGCATAAAGAATTATGAACCTACTGATTGGGTTATTTACAGAAATTTCTAGATAATCTGCATTAAACCAAGCAGTCTAAATTATTTTTATGTCAGGACCGGGGGAACACAAGATTTCATAAATAATCATTAGACATGCAGAAATACTTTTTTTTTTTTTTTTTAAACAAAATAGCTCTTAGAGGAATGAATAAAAATCTGTGTAAATGCTCACAGTGGCCTTGCTGGAGTGAAGCGCTCAAACACACACATTATACACACACTGCAGATGTCCTGATTGGCATGTTAGATGTTACTCTTCATGCCAGCTGAGGAAGTGTTATCCTGCACCATGTAATCAGTCACCTCTGAGCTCATCAGATGAAGAATGATGTCATGTGCCATGGCTTAGTTACAGACACGCCAAGTCTACAGCTGTATGTTTTAATCTCCGTCTCTCTGTCTTCCTGACTTCTGAGTGTTATTGGTCTGTTTGATTTGATCAGGTGCTGGGCTATGCTGATTATGCTTTCACCTCCATATTCACAGTAGAAATTCTTCTCAAGGTACAAGTTCAATTCTTTTATATTCTACACAATTTATTTCAGTTTTAGGTGTAAACACAGAAGTAGAAAATAACAAATACTTGAAAAATCTCAGACTTCCTTAGCAAGAAAGATAACATCTTCGAGGCCAAGTCACACATTGCAGTAACTCACATTAGATTTAAACTGCTCCAATTGTTCAGTTCCCATAATGCTCAGCTGTTTTTTCTTTCCCGCATACAGATGACGGTCTATGGGGCGTTTTTGCATAAGGGCTCTTTCTGTAGGAACTGGTTTAATCTGTTGGATCTTCTGGTTGTCAGCGTGTCTCTGGTTTCCTTCTTCCTACAGTGGGTCTAACATACACTCAACATAGTTAACGTCATCGAAGATGTCATTAAATGTCATTTAAATGTTTAAAGTCTAATACTGTTTTCTCTCGTTTCCTCTGCTGATATGCTTCATTTTGTTAAAGTACACGACAGGGAGTTGTTCTGAGACTAAGTGGAAATTTGGAGCCCTCTGGTGGACTAAGAGAACATTTTACTCAATGTGATTTTAACCTCATGTTAGAGATAAACATGATTTGAATTAAATTTTTGCACTGAACAGCTTTTGATACGAATGATATGGGTGTATGGAGCTTTCTGACTTCAATGACTATGGGATATTTAAATGAGCAATCTAATACCTACTTTACACTCTCTCTCTCTCTCTCTCTCTCTCTCTCTCTCTCTAACACACAAACACACACACACACACACACACACACATCACTCTTCCCATCTCTCTTTTCCCATCTCAGTTCAAGTGCGATCTCCGTGGTAAAGATCCTGAGAGTGCTGCGAGTGCTCAGACCTCTCCGAGCCATCAACAGAGCCAAAGGTCTAAAGGTACCATGGTGTGTGTGTGTGTGTGTGTGTGTGTGTATGTGTATGTTTACATGTTTAAAGCACTTACACGGTGCAGCACTTTCTAATCCATGTGTTTCTCCAGCATGTGGTCCAGTGTGTGTTCGTGGCTATACGGACCATTGGGAATATTATGATTGTTACTGCTCTGCTTCAGTTCATGTTTGCATGCATCGGTGTTCAACTCTTTAAGGTATTCTATAATTCACTTCTTTCTGTCTGTATGCCTTTTCTGTGACACCAACAAGCAGCATGTTTCCGTTTTGTTAATTATATCGTTAAACCCCCATGCGCTGTTTAAATCTACTTGTGTGATCATTAAATACGTTCTTGAGACACGCTCTTAAGAACAAAAACTCCCTACCTATGAAAACAGGCATCATTTCACTTCATCACACTATTTTAACCAGCACTGAAATGACAGTCTGAGTCATGTGTTTATTAGGCGTACAGGTCTAGTAACTAATAAATCACTGCCTGTCTTCATTTTCGTGACACATTCATGCATCGTTAATGTGATTTGATGCCATTTGTCAGTTTGGCATAGAAGAGGTTATAACAATTTTTAAAAAATTTTGTTTTGTTTGTTTAGTGCCTATAGCATTAGATTAATACTGTTGGATATAGATAGATTTAGATCCATTATGATCAAGCCAGAAGCAACAGTGGCAAGGAAATACTCGACAATATGATGAAGAATCCTTGAGGGAAAACTGACAGTAAAAGGAGCTCATCCTCTTCATCCTCTAATGGGTGTGAATGTAAATACAGTGTATACAGAGATATATAGAAATGGAAATCAGTACTGGGTGCGTTATAGCGTGGTATAGATCATAAAGAGTGCAACTTTTAGGTTTAACACCAGGATAATAAGAGACTGATTTCATTTTAACTTGAAGAACTGTAAAGTAGGACCCGATATATACAGTATATACTGTAGATCCCCTCATGCTTGAACTTTTATTAATCTCTCAGTGAAGCTCATCATGCTTTTCATTTTTATTTGATCTTCCCATGGCTTTCACTATAATTTAAACATTATGAAAAATGTTTTAGTGGCATTGCTTTAATGGTGTAGATGTGCTCTCGGCTGGGTTGGAGTGATTTTAAACAAAAGTGGATGGTAGTCTTCTTGCATTAACACCATCTTCATACACACACACCATATAAGATGACCGAGCATCTGAACGTTTTCCTCTTTCCATAAATACAGTGTAGACTGACAACAGTGTGATATATCACCTACTAATTTTACAATGAATTCTACCAGTATATTGTTATTACAGATGACCTCGGTTAATGAAATCAATAAAGAGAAGTTACAGTAAGGGGTCCTTGTGTTAGAGGAAGTTGATGTCATTAGAATGAAATATTGTGTCTTATATTGCAGGGTAAATTTTATCGCTGCACAGACGAGGCAAAGCACACACCCGAGCAGTGCAAGTGAGTGATGTAAATGCTAATCTTGAATTTAGAAGCGATTATCTATGTGGACTTTATGAAATGCCATTATGCTTTTATTGAGCTTTGCTGTCAAAGTGTGTATGTGTGTGACATAGAGGCACGTTCGTGATCTATAAAGATGGCGACGTGAATCACCCCTTAGTACGGCAGCGTATTTGGCACAACAGCGAATTTAACTTTGACAACGTGCTGATGGGAATGATGGCCCTGTTCACTGTGTCCACCTTCGAAGGCTGGCCTGCGTAAGTCACCTGCTCATGGTGTTACATCACAGTTCAAAGGTTGCCTTGCGTTAAAAATGCTCTCTTCTGTCCCTTCCCTCTTCTGTCTCAGGCTCCTCTACAAGGCTATCGATGCCAACTCGGAGAACCACGGCCCCATCTACAACTCTCATGTGGAAATCTCAGTCTTCTTCATTGTCTACATCATCATCATTGCCTTCTTTATGATGAACATCTTTGTAGGTTTTGTCATCATCACTTTCCGGGAACAGGGAGAGGCTGAGTTTAAGAACTGTGAGCTGGACAAGAACCAGGTAAGAGCTGGAATATTTTTCAGCATATATCTGCATCGTACCTTTTATAACTGTGTTTCTTTCGTTCTTATTCCTACAGAGACAGTGTGTGGAATATGCTCTGAAAGCACAGCCACTGAAGCTGTACATCCCAAAGAACCCAGTGCAGTATAAATTTTGGTTAATGATCAACTCCACAGGGTTTGAATACATAATGTTTGTGTTGATCCTCCTCAACACAGTCACTTTGGCTGTTCAGGTAAACTACAGGACATTTAATGAAAACTGTTCTACTAATTAATCTATACATCTTCATAAAACACATAAACAAAACGAACTTCAATAATTGTGAAGTAATTATTTTGTGTAGTCAATTACAATTTATGTATTTGCTTTTTTAGTTAATCAATTAACAGTTTTACAAATTTTAGTCAGATTTGTTTCCAGCTTCGCTATGTTAATTTATAAAAATAAATAAAGGGTTTTAGACATAATTCTGTATAGGTATGTCTGAATTTTCTAAAAATCCTCTATCTGGTCATGTCTTTTTCAGCATTATGAGCAGTCCAAACTGTTCAGCTATGTCATGGACATCCTCAACATGGTCTTTACAGGCCTCTTCACTGTGGAGATGATTGTCAAGTTGTTAGCCCTCAGACTCAAGGTTTTTTTTTCTAATCTCATGTTTATTTAACTTCACTGATACCTTTATCATTTTACATGATAACGTGCATATGTACATATATCTTTCTGATATATCAAGCTGTAACTGAAGTTTGTCTTGGCTACAGCATTATTTTACTGATGCTTGGAACTCCTTTGATGCTCTGATTGTGGTTGGGAGTGTGGTGGACATCGTGGTGACAGAATTTAGTGTGAGTCTCCTAACTCATTCTGGTTAAATACAATTAGTTTTATAGACACAAACACTTCTTCTAAGTAATGATACAATTTCTATGCATGATGTGAAAGCAAAAAATAAAATAAAACAATATCTGTTACAGTCTATATGAATCAGTAAATGTGTGTTGCTCTAGTTACATGGCAGCATATTAATTTAGAATGGTGATTAAACTGAATGGAACTGCCTGTGTTTTCTATCAACCAATGATATTCCAGTATTCAGATATTCTAAGGTATAATTAATTGACTATCAGCATCTTTTCTGGATAACAGGTTATTAGGATTAGTAGCCAGAACCTTATTCTTTAAGCAGGTTATGAAATGAACTAGAAATGTCTAGAAATGTTCACTTTTCCACAGAGTTCAGAGGACAGTTCTCGGGTGTCAATCACCTTCTTCCGTCTATTCCGTGTAATGCGATTGGTCAAGCTGCTTAGTAAAGGGGAGGGCATTCGTACACTGCTCTGGACGTTTGTGAAATCTCTCCAGGTCAGACAACATCACATACATGCACAACTCATCCCTGATTATTAACACAATTTTTTTATAGTCAAAAGTAATATCTTTTGTTCTACTTTGTCCCAAAGGCTTTGCCTTATGTAGCTCTACTCATTGCCATGATCTTCTTTATCTACGCTGTGATTGGTATGCAGGTGGGTGGGACAAAGATAACAAATTCAGAGTAGTCTTAATAGATATATGCTTGAGATAATAAACATTGTATAGCTAGACATAAACCTACTGCTCTGTCTGTATTTCAGGGGCACAAATGCTTATCTGATGGTCTTTCTCTCGTAGACTTTTGGGAAGATTGCCTTGCAGGCCTACATGCCAATCAACCGTAATAACAACTTCCAGACGTTTCCCCAGGCAGTGCTGTTGCTCTTCAGGTGAGTGAGTGTAAAGGAAAATACACAGCGACCAGCATTTCAATTCTTAGACTGAATTTGAAGGATATATCATATATCTTATTAATATATTACAAATATTGTATTAAATGCACATTCCATTGTTGTCCATTGTACAATATAGCACTCCACTTCTCTTTGTGTGTGTGTGTGTGTGATATGTAGGTGTGCTACAGGTGAAGCATGGCAGGAGATCATGTTGGCCTGTCTTCCAGGGAAGCGTTGTGATGCAGAGTCTGATTTTGAGCCTGGAGAGGAATTCACGTGTGGCAGCAATTTTGCCATTGTTTACTTCATTAGCTTCTTCATGCTCTGTGCTTTCTTGGTAACACAAAACTCTTTTACAATTATTTATTTTAAATTACTTGAATGTGTCTTGAAAATGGGTTTGTCCTGAATAAAGCACAAGGTTAAGGCTGTATTAGTTAATGTGGCAGTTTTATGCATCATATTATAACTATTATTTACCAATAGGACTCTGGAGACCTAATGAAGTACTCATTTGATTTGTGTGCTCTATACTGCTGGAGTTTGTGTATTTCTAGCCACTATTCTGAGAGAAACTGCACATTAGAAACTGTTCAGTCTTAAAATGTGTCTAATAATAAATGTTTACATCGAGAATTAGATCTCTTAGTATTTTAGAACAGTTTAGCCAGTGGAGTTGAATTTCTTTTTTTGGTGATGATTTGGGTGAATGTCTGACTGCATGATGAAGTTCCTTCCTAGAAGATTGGGGGCATTTCTCTATAAACTGGCAGACACAGTCTTCCCATAAACTTCATTCTGCTGCTCCTCTATCATGAGTTATGAGCTTGCTCCAGAAACAGACATGCAAGCTCATACCATGGCACTACCAGCACCATGTTTCACAAATGATTTTGTAGCATTAACAGATCCATTTTTTCTCCACACTTTGGCCGTTTCATCACTTTGGTAGAGGTTCACTTGGATTCCAGAATGTTTGTGTCTCATCTCTGTATTTCTTTGTTAATTCCAATCTGGCTTTCTGATTCTTTCTGCTGAGGAGTGGTATGGCCATCAGCAGTAAGAATCATGTTGTGGAATGTGGTATGGATTTCTACACATAAAGTCTATACATTTGGGGGGAATTGTGTATTATGATACATATCATATACAGTATGCTTGACGTGACATGAAAAGATATTTTATTTTATGCTTATGATGTTTTATACAGCTGTTTATGACAGCTCCCACTCCTTGACAATATTTAATAAAGTGTATTTGCTCAGCTTTACAAGTTCATCAGTGGAGTCCCAGATAATCAGCTGCAAGTTCAGTGCATCTAATAAACTGGCAAATAAGTATGTACATTTGTAAAACTGTTGACCTTTTAATAACATTTTATTTACAATTTTCTACTTCTCAGATTATTAATTTGTTTGTTGCTGTCATCATGGACAATTTTGACTACTTGACACGTGATTGGTCAATTCTGGGGCCACATCATCTTGACGAGTTCAAAAGGATTTGGTCAGAGTATGATCCAGAAGCCAAGTAAGATCAACTTCTTTGTCTTTTAAGAGTATGTATGCTGTGTGCGTGTGTGTGTGTGTGTGTGTGTGTGTATATAAATATTTGTTTGTGTTAATTCAGGGGGCGCATAAAGCACTTGGATGTGGTGGCACTGCTTAGGAGGATCCAACCTCCGCTGGGATTTGGAAAACTTTGTCCCCACCGTGTGGCCTGCAAGGTACTGCACGCTCATACACACTCTACATAGATGTACAATATGCTCAGTTTTGTACTTTTCATCTTCTCTGTTTTAAACATAAAAATAGTCTCTAACAGAAAAGGTTTCAAGTTATTCTAATAACTTCTTTTTTTCCTACTGATCTATAACAAAGGATCTCCCATTCACTTTAGAGTTCATATAAGGCCTCTCTAGAAAGCAGGAACTGATAGTGATCCACTGAGGAATTAAGGAAGTTTTCCTTCCAAGCATATATCAGATGTACACATACTCACTAAATATAAATAATCTCACAGATAACATAGTACATACAGTATATGAATACATAATTCAATGCATCCCGTCTATGTGTGTCAAGTTTTCTTGGAAACACCACCAATCAGACCCAAATACAGGAATTCCTTTAATTTAATATGAAATTCCTGTGTGATCTCATGTTATATCAAGTATTTCATATTAAATTCCTTTAATTTAATATGAAATACTTGACATAACATGACCTCACATAGGAATACCATAAACATAACATGCAACACTGGATAACAAAGACAGACACAGGGCAGGTATATATATATATATATATACACACACACAGCAACACACTAGGAGCAACGAGAAATAATACAAAGCAAAACTTCCTGCTAGTACGCCCTCCAGTGGTCTAGAATGGGATTGTCCCAGTAGCTTCTAACACAATGTCACATATGCGATCATGCTACACACTTTACACTCTTTACACTCATTAATCTTTCTCTGATAGAGACTGGTTGCTATGAACATGCCCCTGAACTCAGATGGCACAGTGACCTTCAATGCAACTCTATTTGCCCTAGTCAGAACTGCCCTGAAGATTAAAACTGAAGGTTAGTACCCCAGTCTCAGTAATACATTTACATTTTTCTAAATAAATATTTAAATAGAAAAGCGTTTGCTCCTGCTAAATGTCCCAAAGGTGCTATAAAACTGCTAGATTTGGTGCCTATAAAGAGACAAAAAATATTTTCAGAGATGGATTTGTGTTTGGTATTAAAGAAGTCACCTTTGAAGTCTCTTGAACATGATTAACCCCACATGAACGGGTTTGAAGTTCAAGGATTCAAAAAGATCATGTAATATAAATCAAGATCTTTTTAATCAAACCACTTTAACCAGATAGGTTTACATTAAGCCAAATCTGGATCAATACTCAGACCCACTGTTTCGTCCTCAGGTCACACAGACCAGGAGAATGAGGAACTGAGAATCATTATTAAAAAGATCTGGAAGCGCACAAAACCCAAAATCCTTGATGAGGTTATTCCTCCTCCTGCTGGTGAGAAGAAATGCTGTGATTTTGCTTTGTGCTTTAAGGCTGCTTTGAGGCTTATGATTCCATAGCAGTGCTCTGAAGACTTTTTCTTACTTTGTGTCAGAAAGTCTTTTTTTTCTTCTTTTTATTTTCATGCCATTTTATTTTTGCAGCCTTTTATAGGAATGGATTCATATTTCAATGCCTTTGGTATGCTGTGAATGCTGTAAACAAACTGAACTGAATTAAATGAATTGATTTGCTGTTTCATGAGAAGCGTTCTAGGGCTTTAGATGTGCTAATGTGCTAATCCAATTTTTTGCTAGGCCTTTTCCTTTTCTTACTTCCATCATTCAGTCATTCATCTGTACTTGAATCATTTATTCCAGATTCACTTTTGGTATGATGATTTTTTCCTTTTGCTTTTACTCATTCTGTTTGTCACTGTGTGTTTTATAGAGGAAGAGGTGACTGTGGGGAAGTTTTATGCCACGTTCCTTATTCAGGATTACTTCAGGAAGTTCAGAAAGAGAAAGGAGAAAGTGAGTCTGGGAGACCCAGACCCCAAAAAGCCATCAGCTCTACAGGTACATGTCTAACCTATTCTGCCCTTTGGAGATATTTTTATTCTGACTTATTTTTAAACACTAATGGTGTTACATATAAAAGCTCAAAAAACATTAGATACATATAAAATCTCAGAATAAATGTATTCTTTATTTTGCTGTGAGTGTCAAGAGTATTGTCACCTGATTTGCTTATTAGATTTTCTTGTGTCTTGTGGTTGTTGTTAGACATTTCATGTCCTTCATACTCACTTTTTTGAACCTCACCTTTTTTTTTATTTTTTGCTTCTTCCTGATTCTTGAAATCATCAGTGTATATAACCTAAACCTTATCTGTTATTTCAACTTTGTTTTGGATTATACACTGTTCCTATTAAAATGTCAATCAATTGTGATACAGACAAATAAAACACAGATACATTCACTCTGGGCAGGTTAGTGTTCACAGCTTCTGTGAGGTTTAGTTTAGGTTTAAGTTTTTAATTTAGCCTTTTATTCATATTACATTTAATGTTATTTATTAAAAAAAAAGGAGTGGGAAGAAAATCATATCTGACTGCCAGGTATCAGCCATTCTATCATTTCTAACATAAATAAACTTGGTCTTTTTTTGATTTTCATCATCCCTGCAGGGAAAAGAGCACACAGAATAATGCCCAGTGTAATTTAAAAGTACAAATATCTAAAAATTGTTCATTATAATTACATTCTATTACAAAGTGTGTATTGAGAGCTTGTGCAGCATATATACTGTACCTCTTTTCTCCACTTGCATCTGTGTCAGGCGGGCCTGCGCACCCTGCAGGATCTTGGGCCAGAGATTCGCCTGGCCATGAACGCAGACCTCAAGGAGGAAGAGGATGACCTGGAAGAAGATCAAGAAGAGAATGAGGTAATGAATATTAGAAAGCAAGTAAAGGTGCATGTTTGAGGCAGATAAAAATGAGCAAGTGTAAGGATCTGAGTGACTTTGACAAGGATGAAATGTGATGGCTAGATGACCGAGTCTGAGCATTTCCAAAACAGCAGATGTTTTGGTGTGTTCCTGTTATATAATGGTTAGTACCTACCAAAAGTGGCCCAAAACAGGGTCATGGGCATACAAGGCTCACTGACATGGGAAGCAAGGGCTAGCCTGTCTGCTAGAAGATCTACTGTAGCAGATGTTATCTCATGAGTCGATGAATAGAGACCAGGGTTAAGGACTTAAGGATGTATAGTAAATATTATTATTATTATTATTATTATTATTATTATTA
>JAOTRN010000031.1:3210821-3222933 GCA_028566695.1 Bagroides melapterus
TATTATTATTATTATTATTATTATTATTATTATTAGACTAATATGTCTCTGCTCTGCTAGAATGAAAACGGCTATGTTGTCAACGCTGAGTCCTCAGACCGCCGCTCCTCCGTGGTCTCCACGCCTACGGCTTCATCCGCTGCTGTGTCCGGAGAAGGCTTCTCCAATGGAGGCCTAAGTCACAGGAATTCACTAACCAGAACACCAAATGGCAGTGGCATCCTAGAGCAGGATCAGTTTAGAAGAGGAGAAAACAGACGCTCCTCATTCTACTTCCATCACAAGAATGGTGCGATGGACCAGCCATCAAAAAGGTCAGAGACACTGTTACAGTGTTAGACTGCGGACAGTGATGTCATCATTTCTATAAAGTCAAAAGCAATCCCTGTTACCAATCAATGGCAATCTGGCTCAAATAAGAAGAGCTCTGAGATCACAACACAAACACAAACATATAAAGCTAGTAGCACAATTTTATCCGATCTTTAATTTATATTCATAGTTGTAAGTGAAAAGTTTGGGCATTAGTGTGAACAAATCTCTATCTTGTTCTGACCTAAAAGCACACATTTTTAAAATAAATAATGATTGGACAAAGCAGTCATAGATGCTACAATGCTTAATGATTATCACTCTTTATTGTGCCATGTGTTGTGCTTTCTGCTCTAAACATTTCTCTTAATGATTTTATCTGTTCTTTTATAGGGTTTCATATTACAAGCATCCACGGTAAGTCCAGAATTCACCTGACAACTTAGTCACTGTTGCTTTGATTAAAAGAAAAAAAAGTATTATTATTATTATTATTTATCCTGACATTGTATGGCTTCACCCACTTTAGGAGAGAGTCAGTGGACCATTTTTCTGGAGATGAGGGGTACACTAGGGAGCAGCTTTTCTACAGGAGGGAAGAAGACGAGGAGGTCATAGCACGCAGAGACAGGTCTTCTTCTTCCCTCCTACACAATCCTGATGAACATGAACCGTAGTGGAAATGGCACAATACATTCCAAAATGTAAAAATAGCATATTGTAATATGTACTGGTGTGGGTGTGTGGGTTAAAATCAAACTACACCCCTGCAGCATTATAATAATATTAACAACAATAAAAGTTAAACCTATATATGGTTCCTTTCTCAATATGTTGGTTTTCAGAGATTACATATAGTGTACACCAACACATGCAATAAGAACAGATGGTGAAAAGTACATGACATTGAGACCAAGACAGATCCTGGAAACCAAATAAATACTGAGTATCAGGAGCAGCAAAAAAATCCTTCAGCAAGGAACGTAAATATCATCATGTTAAACTCTGAGTAAATAATTAGGCAGGCAAAAATAAAGAATAGAATGAAGACAGATTTATAGACGTTCATTCACTCATTCATATGATCATTTGGTTTTTTTTATATTTTCTCATTGTTTCCTTCATTCATTCATTTACCTTCAGTAACCACTTATCATGGTCAGGGTGACAGAGCCTTCTGGGTACACTGGGCATGAGGCAGGACTGGCAATCACTAACAATTCATTTTAGTTTAGCCAGTACACCTACTAATGTCTTTGGAGGGTGGAAGAAACCAAGAAAACCGAAGACAGAAGACAGATAGAGCACGTACAGAGTCTCTGTAAAGACTCAAGTATCAGGACTGAACTAGGGACACTGAAGATGTCAGGCAGTAACACAACCTACTACCACCTAGTGTCATTCTTGTTAAAATAATTCACCCACATGACAGCAGTGACCCAAATACTGTGAAACAAATGTAATTTGTGTTTTTTTGTTTTGTTTTGTTTTGTTTTTTTTATAAATCTATGACTGTGTCCTTCAGAATAATTTTCCATTTAATTTCTCTTCAGGCTTGGCTACCCAGATGAAGCCCCCGTTCATTCTAGCCATCGAGCTCACGGATATGATGGACAGCCTGCTTACAGTAATCAGTCTGGCAGCAGTTATGGTGAGGCCAGAAGGTCAGCCAGAAGACGACTCTTGCCTGCAACCCCCACTGGTACAATCAATAATCCCTGTAACTCTGTCTCTCTCTGCATATACTTGCCCTTTCAGTTAATCCTCCCTCTGAGTATTGCTGTAAGTGGAGAATGTTAACACAAATCTATTATATGATACCCATTATCATATATTTTCAACTCAGTATCACAGTTTTTATTACAAGGTATTAAATTACTTTTTAATAATATATGTTCACACGCAGTGTTACATTACACTAAAACCCGCCCGATATTGTGTAGGTCCCCTACTGTATGTGCTGCCAAAACAGTTCTGACTCACTGAGGCATAGACCCCTCAAGACCTCTGATTTATCTATAGTTTCTGGCACCAAGTCATTACCAGCTAATCCATTAAGACATGTAAGTGAGGTAGGGCCTCCATAGATCTGACTTGTTTGTCCTACACATACCAAAGGCACTCGATCGGATTGAGATCTGCGGAATTTGGAGGCCAAGTCCACACCTTGAACTCTTTGTCATGTTCCTCAAACAGTTTTTCCAGTACTCTTTTTGCTAGCCATCACAAAGATCACTATGCTTTCCATTTTTACCTGTTTCAAATGCTTTGAGAACCGACTGTTCACTCGCTGCCTAATATATCAGGACAATCGGGTTTTTCACTTCCCCTGTCTGTTGTTTTAATACTAAGGCTTATTAACGTAGGCATACTTTGTAAATGAATTACAGGCAGGAGTCAGTCATATCTATACACCAGTCATATTTAACAAAAATGTATGAACAAGTCTGGTTATATAAAATTACTTGAGTACAAAAGGGACATCTAAAAGTAGATAGTAAAGTGTGCACAATGTTAAAATCTCAACAATGCCTATATACCACACATTACAATTACACCCTACTAATACCATTACACGTATCATTTCACACACAATACTAAAATTGGGACTGATTTATCAATTTTTGTGTAAAGTTACAGTATGTGCAGCTTATAGGTCAAACCAAGAAAAATCTTGCAGCTTTAAAAACATTTTGGTAAAGCTGATATTTTGTGTACTTGTATGTGAATGTTAATAAATGTCCATAACCTATAACAGGAGTGTTTAATCATATCTGCAAAAGGCCAGAGTGGCTATAGGTTTTCACTTCAGCTACACTGGATACACACTTGATAGTTATTTGGACACTGAGATCCTGACTGATTAAATAAGTGAAGTGATGTGTAGCTCCTGCTGGGATAGACTAAATCTGCAGCCCTTTCTGGATAAGATTGAAGGCCCCTGCTATAACACATAACATAGCTCAATTTCAAATAGTTGCATGAGGAGAAAAAGAAGAAAAGTTATTTCTCGAGAGACAGAAGTGGCTGTTAGGGTAGTGGTGGCTCAAGTACAGTAGTTAAGGCTCAGTGTTGTTATTCAGCAGGTTAGAGTATAAGCTACCAAGCTGCCAATGTCGGGCAATGTTGAGCAAGTCCCGGGAATCCTCTCTACTCAAGGGGCGTTGTATCTAACCCTGTGCTTTGACCTCTAGCTTCCTAAAAATATGGGATATTTGAAGAAAATCATTTCACTGTGCTGTAATGTACGTGACAAATAAAGACTTCTTTCTTTCTATTTTAAGTGACAGCTTTTCCACAAAATGTCATAGAACAATGCGGACATTGTCACAGCAAGTGCTTATTTTCCCTCTCTCTCAGTCCGGAAGTCATCCTTCACCATCCAGTGTCTGAGAAGGCAGGGCAGCAGTGATGATCTACCCATTCCAGGCACCTACCACCACAATTTCCCACCATGTAGAGCACGCTCACAGGTACCTCCTCCTGTATTAGAGACACACACACTCGCAGGCATAACGTGCACCTTCCACCCAACAGCATTCGCAAAACTTGCAACTATTGTATAAAACTAGTCTAAACAGATAGATAATATTATTTGCTGCTTTTCTTTTAGCTTTAGTAGGACACACCACATTCCTGGAATAGTAATATGATTACCGTTTTATCCGTTTTATTTCCCAGAATTGTTGCAATTAGCATTAAATCAGTAATATAAAATTTAGATAAACCATCATTTATAATCATCTAAAAAAAAAAAACCCCTGCTAGAGTAATGTAAGAATTTAATAAATATACATTCAGTTGCTTACAAAATTGTTCAAAGAATCAGGAGAGACAATTGATGGCACAGCAATAGGGACATCCTCAAAATGTTTGGCTTATACTACATAAGGAAAAACGTGACATAGTGCTAACCCAAAACATGTGCTTCCTATTACATCAACTGTGCAGCCCTAGCATGTCAAATTAATAATACAAGGCACTGCAAGGCAAAATGACCTCTTTATCATCATATCTTTCTTTGTCTCCCTCCCTCTCTCTTTCTATCTTTCCCCTCAGGCGTATGGCAGTTATGACTCACGCCGCAGCAGCAGCCGTTCTTCCACAGGCTCCACGGCCTCTTGGGCAAACCCCAGCCCCCGCCGCAGTCGTCTTCTTTATGCCCCCCTCATACTAGTGGAGGATGAGAGGTCAGCTGGCACAAGCAGCGTTGGCCTCTGGGATAAGAAGGCAGAGGATGATGCAAGTGTGCCTGTGGCAGAGCGAACGGGTCAGCCTTACAGGGCCTACACCACCCTGAGAGTGCCCACACAACTCAGCCCGCACTATAGTGAGAAGAGAGGCAGCGCTGACAGCCTGGTGGAGGCGGTAAGACATGAGAGTCAACAGCATTATAAATATACAGCTTTATATTTATTTCTGATCTTATCTATTTTCCCACTGTGAAATATAAAAGTACAAGCAATACTTTATTACTGGTCATGCATTTTACCTGATAAATTATCAAGGGATAACTTGTATAGTCATTATCATTGAAATTGTCAGAACTACATGTAGTCAGCGTTTCAGATCACGTTAACTGAGAAATTTTAGACCCCTCTTCCTCAAAGAAATGATGTCATTCAGGAAGATGGTTTCAGTCATGTGCTTAAGTCTTGTACGTTCACCTTCACACCATATGCCTCTTCAAATTTTTATATTGTAAGATGTTACAATTTGTTTTACATGCTTACATTTTGTACTTCCACATGACCAGTCTTTTCCTGGTTGTGGAGGCACAAATTCTCAACAAAAGTAGACTGGGTGTTTGTGTAATCACTTCCTGGAAGATTTTAAATTGTACCAATCAATTCAGTCTGATGGCCACTGCTTATTGAGGATCAGTGATCCAAGTGATCCTTAGAAATAGCTTTGCCATTTTTCTTAGCTTCTTTTAATCACCTGGAATGTGCTTGGTGAATATTTGTGTTGGCACCAGACTCTGGTCATTGAGGTGATCATAAGTACTTATTATCATCACCTAATAACTGAATTTGTTGTGCTCAGGCAGAGCTGTGTTTGTAAGCTGACTTCAAATGTTGATTATTTGGAGCTGATTTGAATGAAAGACAAACAGTTTTCTCAGCAGGAGCAGTCGGAGTTGTTCACTGTTGCTGATTACTCAGTTGTTGTAATACATGCTAAACTCTAAAATGTATACGCCTCTCCTCAGGTATTAATCTCTGAGGGTCTTGGCCTGTACGCAAAGGACCCCAAGTTTGTTGCGTTTGCAAAGCGGGAGATTGCAGATGCCTGTCACATGACCATAGATGAAATGGAGAGTGCAGCCAGTGACCTGCTAAATCGAGGCAGCAGAGGTAGTTCTGGAGGCAGCTTCCTCACTCATACAGACTTGGGTGGGCTCTACAGTGATGAGGAACTTGTCAGGAGCCATGATGAGGATGAACTTGCTGATGAGATGACATGTGTTACTTCCTTCTGACCGTCAGGAATATAAAAGATGGAGAGTCAAGGAAGCAGGCAGGCCAATGAGATAGACAATGACTCTGTCAGAAAGGCAGATGTTTAAAGCTACAGGTTATACTATCATGGTAAAGGTCCATTTGGTTACTCAAATTGAAAGATCATGGTGTCTTTGAAGATATACCAATGAATCCAATGAATCATGTTGAATAACATTCATACACAGAGTGGCCAGTGTACTTTACACACAATCGAGCAGTATGGTGGACCTCCTTGGGCCAGTGTAGGGATTCTATAAGATGCTTGAGGCTTACAAATACATGCGAGCACAGCCTTGCTCTAGCCCTTCTCCTGCATCACCAAGAGTCTGGGTTGTGTTCTAAGGACTGTGCAGCTCACTGAAACTCACAGTTTTATTCATGTGAGCATAAGTGCCTTGAAGGGTTAAGGTAGGGTTCCTTATCATCCCAGAAGTGTCGAAAGTAACTGTGTGTATAAATTGATGAAGCTTATGAAGGAAATGCAAGTGCTCCTCTGTGGATATCAAGGGCACCGATGTGCTGTAAAGGGACATTTATTTAATTCATGCCCAGTACAGTATAAACTGAGGAAAGAAATGCTGATCTGCCTGACATCACATGATGTATGATTTACTGGAATTTATATGTTTAAAAGTGAAAGATTTGTACATAATAAAGTGGCAATTTAAATGTATATGAGATTAAATATGTTTTTACATTCGGTTTCATATCTGAACAAATACCTAAAAGGTGTGAAGAAATTCCATTGCTTATCTAATATATATCAATACTTTGTGTATGAGTGTAATCCCAGATCATAGCGTTGAGGTTTTTTTTTTATCACTGTTCATAACTGTACGTTTTTCTGTTCCAATCTGAACTGAAAACATGATCTGAATTTGTTTATTTTACTTTTTTATTTTGAACTTCTTTTATTTACTTATTCTTTAACTTATTCTTTACATTCATGAATACTTTACATTTGTGTTGTTTTTTCTGAAAAGATCCTGATTATTTATTTATTTATTAACTTATGTCAGGCTTGCTTTGAATAAGAATGGCTGTCATGTTTAATTGTAGGTTTGGTGGTGAAATGGTTACCTGAAATGAATTACACAGATATCTGATTTTCCTTCTTTCTGTTTCAATTTCTGCAAGCACTTTAGGCCAAAACTATGAAAAAAATAAATACTTAACATTTTAAAGTACTCCCTTGTGTCTGGTATTCTACAATCGACTGCGATCCTGACCAGGAGTAAGCTGTTACTGGAGATTAAATGAATGAAATTATTTTACAATTCAGTTGAAATATACATAATGAATATCAATTTGCATTTAGATGTATACAGATGTTTTATGAAATTCTTTTGTTCTGTGTTGATATTACTGTTCATTATCACTTGTAACTTTTATTTAAAAAAATTTGCACTGCTTTCAAATCTACAGTGTAGCTCATTGTGTACCTCTGGCATTTACAGTAAATATGTAAATACTTGTTCTGTATCACAGTATCACAGTACCACTGTAAGAGCAAAAGACATTAAACATATCATTGATTTTTAAAAACTATTTTGTCTGGCTAGTAGAGCCCCAGACTGTCTGTTGCATTTTCAATGACTCATTCATTTTAGAACAATGTCTGCACAATATCAGTAGTTACATTCAGTTAACTTGCTTGATGTTCAGTTTATTTATTCCTTAATTGTTTGTCTTTCTCATATTTAAAGTTCATTAGCCATCAGAACATAATGCTACAGTTTTACCTATGAGTTATTATATTATATTATATTATATTATATTATATTATATTATATTATATCATATTATGTGGCAGAGAAAAATCACCTTTAATACCCTCAACTACCAAATGAGCCACAAACTCAAAAACAGTTGTTTAAAAATTAATATACGAAAATAAAAAAACATTTTTGTGGACGTTAATAATATTATATTACTGCTAATTTAGTATTCAGTGTCCTCTTGAGGCATCATAATATAAGACAATATGCCATCTTCACACATACATAGTGCACATATCTATAAATCTAGTAGACTTTCTGAGCTTAATTCAAGGTCTGGGAAGATGCTCAACATCTCTACAGACGCAGGTCGAGTCATAGCTGTGTGCTTTGCGCACGAAACACGCCTTCCTCCCAGGGTTGCCAGATTGCAACAATAATCTGAACTAGCCCCAAGAATGGACAAATACCGGCCTACCTGTACTGGAAACACTTACATTTTAATTAAAGAAGGTATTATTAAATGAATATAAATATAAACTGCTCTGTATGATTGCTTCCCAAAGTAAAATATCCTATAGCTAAACCTATGCGTTTTAATTTGGTTCATTCTACAAATCTCAGTTTAATTCTATCGCCTGTCATTGTCATTTATTCACTATTTTTCAATTGTAAAATGGCACTCTTACTGTAATAATGATAATATCCACTGCCAGAGAGACTTCCCCAAATTTCTTTACACCCAATGTAACACCAAGCAGAATACATGCAGAGAGCTAATAACATCTATAAAATGAGAAATATACTATTTTAAAGTGTAAAGAAAAGAAATCATTTTTTTAAATCATCGGTAGACCACACTATGTGTAGTGGAGAGCAAGAAACCATCAGAGGCCACTGCAGTTTGAATGTGTATACCACAGGAGCAAAATATTCAGGACGAACATTTCGTATTTTAAAACTGGGTGTATAAATGGAGATTATTCAGGCACTCCAATCTAGCACTGTTCAGATACAATGACATAATGCAGGGAGGCTGCATCACATTTGTTTCATTAGTTCGCAGGTGTAATGCTCGAGCGATAACATCTTGAAATGCTTATGATGTATTTTATTCTTCCATCAGATTTTTATCAAACGGATTTTTTTAAACAGAGCTGATACATTAGCAAAACAACAGTCCATGTGAAGGTAAATATTCCAATCTGGCAACCCAACTTTCATCGCTGTATGACGGAAAAGGATGTTCCGGTGATGCGCTCGCCCCCTCCTCTGAGTAGGCTGTTTCGGTTGATGCCTTCACCCCCTCACTGATTTTCTATTTCTCAAATCTAACAGCAAGCAGCCGAGATGGACATTGTAAACCAGGTAGGATATTCTGGGCACAAAAAAACTACACTTGATCTCAGAGTTATATGAATTGAGAACTGCCATAGTGAGTAGGATGATAAATCATTTATTATGGCCAGCTATGAAGATGCGCTTGTGAATTGATGGCAGAATATGAACAGAGGAGGAAATGTCCTGCTGATGCTCTACACATTCGAGGGTTTTTGCTAATAATCCTGCATGAAGTCATGATTCAAGCCTTTATTTGCTTAGCATATACATGGTGTTATGCTGTTTGGATCTGTTGATACAACTGATTTATATGTTTATACATACTGATTTATTTGTTTTTATTTATTTATTTCCAATAAAAATCATAGAATGAACACATAATAATATTAAGCCGTTTTTGCAAGCATGTAATTTAAAAATCTATGGTTAATCTATGAATTCTGTTTGGTGCTAAATAATTAAAAGAAGCGCATCAAAATCCTTCGCACGAAAGGCCTTGGGTTAAATGCAGCTACAACTGGAGAGGTTGCTGTGGAAAATGGCAGCTGACTTTGCCGAGCTGCTTCTGTGACTCAGAGCATCAGACTATCATTTCCATTCAAAGCCACCTGTCTTTTTTTTTGTACGCCATTGGTTTGCAAACGCACCTGAATGAGGTAACGTTTTATTTGGTTTGAAAAATCGTTTCTTAATCACATTGATCCATCCACCAATGAGGACTGTAAGGGGGCTTATGGTATTACATTTTTTAATCAATTACAAAATGCTAATTAAAATGGAATAATACAACAATACAGGGTGACTAAGTAAATGGTAAGATTTTAGTGATTCAGATGTTGGAGGTCTCCGACTGGTTATCGCGTTCAACCGCGCCTTCTGACGTCATTCCCTCACCCGTATCTTAATAAATGATTGTCACAGAACGCAGGGAATAAACCCGTTGTTGTTGTTATTGTTGTTGAAATTTAGTATTGAATTATCATGTATATAATATCATATTAGCATACATGCGGACAAGTCTCATTGGGCCTGTGTTCATTTTCTCTTTTTGATAAACAGTGATCTGTGCAACCGACATAGAAAAAAAATAACCCTTATGAACAAAACTACATGTTGTTTTTGCTTTAATGTTTGTGATTATATGCCCAAAATGGAAATGCACATTCCACTCAGCAATCGTGGAATCTTGGCAAAGGGTCTAGTAAAGTTTAGGATTCTTAGCTTCTATATGGAGAACCCTTTTCATTGGTTTTTCCAAAACTGTTTTTAATGGCTGTGTGCTTACAGATTGAAAAACATCACCTATTTTTTTGTTTGTTTATTTTTATTTTTTGTTAGTTTCAATTTTTACATGTTCAGTAAACCTGATGTTTTGCTGTGGAAGCACACTGACCATAAGTATTGCATTATGATGTGGTTTTCTTTTCGGTATGCTGTAAAGAGTTTTATTTGAGTTACTGTAGACTTCCTGTCAGCTTGAACTGCTCTGGTCATTCTCCTCCTACGTCTGTCATCAACAAAGCATGTCTTCCCACAGAGTTGTCTCATTGGATAACTGGAGGAATGACCATGTGTACACATTCCTATTAAAGTGACAGGCGAGTGCATGTTACCTACGTGTTTCACAGTCTGAAGCATCTAGGCCATATGTTTTCAGAGTAACGGTACTGTATATCCCTTATCAACACTTTGCTTTTACAGCATGTATGAATGCCCCATTAATTTCCAGTTATTACACCTGCACTTGCAGTATCCCAGGAGGAGGGGAGAATATGTGAAATGGAATTGGTTGTCTTGCAAAGCTCTCTCTGGCTGAATCTAAATATGTGTTTACTCTTCTGTTAAACAAGGTTCTTACTACAGTTGTGGTTCACCCATAGGGGCAGGTGGGGAAGAGACAAGCAACATATTTCCATCATTCAAGAAAAGCTCATTTTAATAAAGTTCACATTCTCAACCCCTTAATGTCATGTAAATTCAGTTTAAAAATTAATTACCTCATTTTAATGTTCCACTGATATTCCAGTGCTTTGGTTGTGCAGTTGTGGGGCAGCATGCTCAGCTAGTGGTCAAAAAACTACACTACAGCTGAGGCCCATTGGGACAGGAAGGACTCCATGCTCTCTCTCCGAATGTTTTGTTTATGAGTGTATGAGGAGCAGTGGATAGAACAGTTAATATTATTGCTTGTCTTAGTATTATAATTATCTTATTATTAATATTATCTCACACGCGCTGACAGAGGCAACAGGAATCACCCTTATTATATCTATAATAGTTTATTGAATTTGGACGTAATATTACAAACTTAACACTGCCATCTTTTTAGTCCATAGATATAAGTCACTGAAAGAATGTGATTAGCAAGATTAAGCTACACTAGCTTTAACTAATTATTAATTATTCATTCATTATAAATGACCATTTATTTTAATCTACACTAACTATTATGTAAATAGCTTTGTAACTAGATCAATGTGAAAGGCTCTTTGCAATTATCAGCAACCAGGAACCCTCATATATATTTATATACCAATTACATTTACACAGTAACTGTCTTTACAATTGAGGTTATGGTATCATGGCAGTGTTATAACAGAGATGCTCATTTTTGAAAAATTAACCTCCTGTAGTGGGGTATAAGCATTAAAATTTAGATTAAACACTGTCTTTAATTTATTTTGTTGAATATTTACAAAATATGCTCGGAAATAAAAAAAAAATATGAATCACTGATGATTTTCAGTGTAGAGCACGAACCAACCCTTCTTCACTGTTATCCCAGGTTTTGCTTTAACAAAGTTAATAAAGTATATAATTGCTATCATCCTGCAAACTTGTCTTTTCCCTCATGATTTTGGTTGATTGTGACCATGGGCATGACTTATGATGAAACCAGAATCATATAGAAGAGTCTGTTAGGCTGTGGCTAGGCTGTATTTTACACACTATTCAGAATTCTTCTCCCATCTTGCTTAGTATGCCATTTAGCTCTCAGTTTCCCAATGAGTGACAGATACTTTTGAGGCCCTATAATTCAAAGTTCTACCTTTCAACCACTGTCTAGTGTCCAGCTATGCTGTCACCTCTGATGGCTGGAGGCATCAGGATACTGCTATAATTGGACAGCTGGCCTCCTGTGTGTCTCTACATGGTGCAATCCATTTCCAGCCTTCTTGGTGATCAGTTAACAGTCTAACTGGATTCAGTAAAGAGCCACATAACATCAAATGAGGC
>JAOTRN010000031.1:3285212-3300531 GCA_028566695.1 Bagroides melapterus
CTTAAATACAGCCATCAATGCTTATCAGATCCCAATCTTCTCACCTGTCAATGCAGTATAAAGGCAGACATAAAAAGGAAATATTTTATGTCAACTGGGTAAATAAAGAGATGGTCACCATGTCCATGAGTCTGTGCTTTCTCTCTTCACCAGTACCATTGTGACTCTTCCCTTTCCTGTTAAACATACAATGAACACAAAACACACGGATTATCTGTCAGCCTCTTTCGATCATTATGGTTCATGGTTCAAAAATATGTGTTGAAATGCCTAAGCCTCCAACCTGCTATGGGTAGGTCCTTGGGCAAGACCCTTAACAATAAAGATTTCAGCTAAATCACATTAGCATATTTTAATCAGCTGCAGTATGACCAGACACCATTTATCATGATTATTGTACTGTATACACTGATCAGCCATAATATTAAAACCACCTTCCTAATGGAGGTGTGATACGTCAAGGCATGGACTCCACAAGACCTCTGAAGGTGTGCTGTGGAATCTGGCACCAAGATGTTAACAGCAGATCCCTCAAGTCCTAAAAGCTCCAACATTGAGTCTCTATGGATCAGACTTGTTTGTTCAGCACATCCCACAGATGCCCAATTGTACTGAGATCCGGGTAATTTCAGCCCTCTGTCATGTTCCTCATCCCTGAATTATTTTTTTGCAGTGTGGCATTATCCTGCTAAAAGAACCCACTGCCATTTGGGAATACTGTTAAAGGGGTCTACTTGGTCTGCAACAATGTTTAGGTAAGTGGTTCTCGTCAAAGTAACATCCATATGAAGTCCAGTACCTAAGGTTTCTCACCAGAACATTGCCCAGATCATCACATGTCTAGCCATCACTTTGGCCGTTGTCATCATCTTGAAGAACTGACTCTCCTGACTGTACATTGCTGCATAATTTATCCCACCACTTTAATGACTGTTATTCACTTAATCTGTCATTGGATTTAATTTTAATTCACTTTCTTGCCCTAAACTGCTTTTTCACATTTCTTTTTATTTTTCTCAAAACATCACTGAGCAGAAATTGGTTTATCAATGGAAAAACAAGAGTTAACAGTCTTGAATTCCCCTCTGCCATTAGAAAATACACTCATCTATTATTCATTAGCTAAACTGTAGCTTACTGCTGTACTCTATCACAGTCCATTTGAAGAAGCCATATCCAAATGGTCTCTGCTTAAAAATATCAAATAGCCAGTGCTCCATATTTATAGTGGGTTATAGAAAGCATGCAGACCCCTTCACTTTTTGTACATTATTCTTTTATATATTTCAAATAATTTCAAATAATTTGAGAAGGGGTGCAAAGATTGCAGAGATTTTCTCAAGAAGAATCAAAGCTGTAATTGCAGGTCAAGGTTTTCACAAAGTTTTTAGTGCTTCAGTTTTCGATTTTTAATAACATTGCAAAAATATCTAAAAGAAAGAAAATTGATGATTCATCTACAAAAAGTCCATTTAAACCATTTTAAACTTCATTTATTAAAAAAAGTGGAAAAAATGAAAGGGGGTGAAAACCTTGTGAACCCACTGTATATGTGAATGTGTGCGTTCAGTGTTCCATGTGTAACTCACCTGTGGCAGCCCACACATAGCACGACAATCAAGATGGTGACAACGAAGGCCGAGGCAGCAGCGATGGCCCCGAGCAGCAACACTTTGCCGTAGGGGGGAGCAGTGAAGTTCACCCCGTCCTGCATCGAGGCCATGTGAGAGTGCTAACACACGCTCGCTCGTACACTCCCACTCTCTGCCACGGGCACGCACACAGGCAAAAACTGGGTATACACTTCACAGGATCTGAGGAACAAAGGAAAGGAAAGCAAGGAGTAAGCTCTTCTTTTGTGCACATTTGTTCCATTTAGATCAAACAGCAACATCCAGCTGAATCCTTGCATGTGAGAGAAGAGAGGAATCCCCAGCTCCATCTATCTCCCTTTGTCTCACACATACTGTCATTTTCTCCCTATTGGCTGTCAGTCAGCCCCTGGCTGACACTATTCTGCTCATCTCCACAGTTCAGAGGGGCGATTTGATCTTTTCATGCTGACGTATTCACAACCATCAGGCACCAAACCTGCCAATATATATGAAGGCTTCTGCTGCTTGGAAATAGGATGCTTACTTATTATAATGCAGACTCTGCACTTAGCACAATCCTTAGGCAAGATGGTGGAAAAATTAGTTCCACTAGGAAGATTCAGAACTTACCAATGCATGAAAGAGTTACGTACAGTCCACTGCCATATGCTGTTACTTGTTATTATTAATTTTTAGAATTCAACAAAATGACAATAGCAGTCACTAATCGAAGACAATAAATTTATTGTTTTTATTATTTTTTATTATATTATTATTTATTGTACTATTTACTCTACATTAGCTTTATGTCTGTAAAGTGCAGTACTATGTATGAAACTGTACCATTAAAATGCGAGCGAAACACGTTTTCAATCTTTTTCTGTCCCAAAATCTACACTGGGCATCAAAATCCCAGAACATTAACACTTTTCTCTAATAAGCAGATGTATTTACATGACTGTTTTTACTGACTACAGCTATGAGTTTGTGAAAATCAGCAAGATCAAGAACAAGGTTTGAAGGGGAGGAGTCATGGGAGTCTAACATCAGCAGCTGTCTAGTAGTTGTCTGTTGGAACGATTTATTATGTCTAATAATTTCATGAATTTAATTATGATTGTTTTACATGAGTTGGAGTTTAATTAAATTATATTAACAGAGGTCAACTCTGCTTGCTATTAACATAGTTCAGATCTGTGCGTTCCACTCTAAATTAACCATTAACAGTACTGTTTAACAAATTGCAATGTGACCACATTAATCTCATGTAATTAACATGACAACAATTTGCATTACATTACAATGAAATTTAGCATACAATACAATGAAAAATTCTTAAGTTAAAACTGCTTTATAGTAGACTCTTTTGGACCATGCAACATACCTTGGGTATTATTCATGCATCCATCACTTTCTTTGTAACTGTTCAACATATACACAGTGAAGCCACATGACCATTCTCAAATATTTCACTGCTATTGTTCCTTTCCTCAACGTTCCCTACTGCATACACTACAATGCCTGAGTATCATGACCCAGACATATAACTTCATCTATGCTTTATCTCATCATCCCACCACACTTCAGTCCCCTGCAATACCATCCCCTCTTGCCACAAAAGCCACCTTCTCAGTAGGAGACATCTCTGAGTGGTGAGCTAGCTTTTCCTATAGTATTTTCCTTCTAAGCCTATAGTGTCTCCCTCTGCCTTTACACACCAGCTGGAGATCTCAATGAATGGTCCTGAATAAGATCATAGTTCTGAATGGGGCATTTGGCTCATAATTCCATGTACAGGCTTTTTATTCATGATTATAAGCCTTAACATCACCCAAGTACCCGTAATAGCAATACGAGTGTTAGAAAATATCACACGACAGCTCTTGACTGAAAATAACATGAAGTGTGTGTAGGAGTGAGGGAGGGGGGGATGCTTGCTTTGTGTGTCTGACTGCTTGTTTGTTTATTCATCACAGTTTAATTTGGCAGTGTGGAGATGTTGAAATCAAAATTAGCATGTTTTAATCGTCTGGCTCGTTTTCTGTAGTATCAAAGTGAGCTATGAGTCATGACAAAGACTAAAAATGTTTTTGCACATAGGCAGGTCTTCTTGCTGTGAAGCATAGTTAAGGAAAAAACTTTTCTTTTAATCTCTTTCCTCTCAGGGGGAATAAAACTGTTGTTAGTTTGATGGGTTTTTCACAGACAAGTTAACACACAGGACATTCTGTCTCAAATGCAGCAGATGCCTTCTGCACCTATGATGAACTCCACAAGATCGCTACTTAAGATTTACCTTCATGATTACAACAAATCACATCATTACCAATGAGCCACAGCAGATCTTGTGAAGTTTTCTAAAACAACTACACAGCCAACCTCAGAAATTAGACTCCCTGATATATCCACTAATGGTTCACAGGGAGAATTCACTATAATTAAACTCCATCCTCAAAGCAGTTGTCCATCTCATAAACATCCTATAAGACATAGTATATACAGAAGTCAATGGCAGATAGAGCTTTAAAATCCCTGATTGTAGAACAGAGTTCTGGTAACAGTCTCATTTCTTCAAGCAAATGGACAATATGAATGTGTTTTTAAAGAAGCCAAAGAATACTCCACTGTGCAATATCATCTCATTAAACCTTAAAACTACAAGTAAGCACTCCTGAGCCTGCTGCTGTAAATATTACCTATATATCTCCTCTCACAAAAACAAACTCTCTTCTATATTCTGTCAAAATAAAACCTTCAAGCTCCTCATTTGACCCTTTAACTTTATGTTTATTATTAGACACTATGGGAAGATCTGCTGTTCCGAACAGTCTTTTCTCACAGTTACTTATCTCTCTTATCGACTCACTGGGCTTGAATGGGTGAACACAGGTCTTAAACATGTGCCTTGTAGAATTTATTTATTTATTTATTTATTTATTTTTTTTTTTTGCCAGATCTGCAATAAACTGCAAAAAATTGCTGTGCCTCTCTTTATGGTGTACATTACAGGCAGTAATGTTATTCCTAACATAATACATAAAGGTATAAACCAGATTATTGATATTATAATAAACAGAAATTGTGAAGTTGGGAACTGATTTTACCTATTAGTAGGACCCATAAGTTTCTTTACAACCTACTGAATTACTATTACTGACCTGAAATAGAGTAGTGAAAAATAGTGGGGAAAAAAATAAATAAAAAAAAAATGTAAAAAATAATAATAAAAAAAAAAAAAATTTAATAAATAAATAAATAAATAAATAAATAAATAAATAAATAAATAAATAAATAATAATAATAATAATAATAATAATAATAGCACATTTTATATAAGAAACTATGCTGAATATCTTGTGTCTTGAGAGACATACTTGTACCTGGTACTTTTTTCGTCACTCAATTCTAGTTCCTTTGTCTTGTTTGGGAAAATTCTTTTGGTTCTGCATGAAAATGCAAATACATATGTGTGGAGAGCCAATCAGTCTTTTCTTTTTTGCTTTTCAGTTTCATTCATTATTGTGGACATTTTGTCTAATGATGTGGTCAATCTCCACTAATGCTGTCAAACCCCAACACATGGTCAGGTTCTGTGTGGTGCTCGAGATTGGCAGGGTATTTAGCAGAGTTCTCCTGTCTTAATAAATACAGACTAATTCAGAGAGAAAGACTTTCAGATTTGTTAAAGTCATTCTCAACCTATTGCTGCTGATCAGATGTCATCAAGCTACTAGTTTGAAACATGTGGAAGGATGTTTAGACGTTTTTTTGCAGGGAGTGGAAAAGGTAGTTGTACAGTATTCAAAACACGCAGGGCAGGCAGGAGTTTCCTGTGTCTTCTCAGTGGTGACAGTTAGCCAACTGGCGTCTGCTCTACAGCCCTACTGATTCGTATAATCCCTCACTTTAACACTTTCACCCAGGGAGAAAAATTGTGAAACCTCTCATCCCACTCAACCAAGTCTCTTTTTCCTTTGCCTGTACTTGCCATCTCTAACCCTCTCTCTTCCATTCTCTCCTTTTCCCTTAAAAAACACTTGTTACTGCAGTGAAACATTAAGGGTAATCAAACTTCAAAAAAAACAAAAAAACAAAAAACACATCCACACTAACAGGGCTCAGGTGTTCCCTTATGAAGCTCTAATCCTCACCCAGCAACATTCATATATGCCCAGAGACATCACTCTTAGCCAGAACTCAGCACAGGCTGGCATGGCCTCAGGAGAGAATAAAAATATAAATGAAGTTTGGTGGCTCAAGTCACAATATTATCTTCAGCTAGCAGATGAGACATTTTATTTTCGGTACGCATATCTAAGACCTCACAGTACTACTGCATTTCTCGATGGCCTAATTAACCAGCAAATAGCCATTTTTCCCTACAGCTTAATTGCATAGTCACAGTAAGATGATCTAGAATCATGTGCCTGCTGTGTTGTCTCTACTTTTAGCTTTCGTTTGCAGTCCAGAAAAAGAAATGTCTAATCCATTAAAGCGAGACAGGACATATACATGTTTAAAATATGAATAATTATTTAAGCAGGATCAACCATTCTACTCATCTATAATTAATATGATGACACAACAAAACATTATAATTCATGCACTAAAACCAGCTGATTCATATTCTGTATGGAAGCTTGAGTGCCTTTTATGTAAAGGAATGAAAGCTCTGAATTAAAAATTGACATACCAATATATAAAACAAAAGTATGTGTATTGAAAATGCTACAGTATATACAAAGGACTGTAGAATTGCACGTGCAGTCCTCTCTAAAACAACAGGAAAGGCTAATTAAAATGTTTTTTTCTGTAGAGTGAAGACATTTGGGTGGAAGGGTGTTTAGAATTTCAGCTTTAATTTCCTGGTATTTTTATGTAAATGTGTTAAACCGCATAGCACATCGCACACTTTGTATCAGTTCACCCATTTTTAGGCGAGAATATTGGAACATTCGACTGACTTGTTTCTTGTCAACAAATGTATTCTGTTAGACTGACTGTTTAAACAATTAATAGCTCTTACGATGTACTCTTGCTTTTAGCCTTCAGTTTCACCTGCATTTGTGGTTAAAAAGGATAAGTGATCATGAATTTCAGAAAGCTGTCTATGGGAGAAATCCAAGCCATTTTAAAGCTGAGAAAAGATGGAAAATCAATCAGAGGCATTGCACAAGCAGTGGACATAGCCAATACTGCAATTTGGAATATGCAGGAAAAAAACACTGGTGTACTGAGCAACAGACGCCAAACAGGTTGGCCAAAGAAAACAACAACAGCTGATGACAGAAACATTGTGAGAGCTGTGAAAATAACAACAACAGTGACATCACCAACAACCTCCACAGTGCAGGGTTGAAGTTATGACAATCCACTGTACAAAGAAAATTACTGAGAAAAATTGTGTTTATGTCTTATGTTGTTTAACACATCTAGATGTAAAAATATGAAAATTAAAGCTCAAAACCTACACTCTTGTTTCGATCTTTTGGCATACAGCTAAACAAACTGAAATGATGTTTAGCACAAACAAAAGAATTGGCCTTGTTGTCGCAATAGTTTTGGAGAGGGCTGTACATGCAAAACTGCATTTATGACTACAATATCACAGTGTAGTAATTATATAGTATACAGTATAATGATACATTTTCAGACATTTGTATGATATATTTCCATGAAGGAAAACTAAAAGAATTCCACACATTTTAGAAAGGAGAATTTATAATAGATGAAATACAATAATTGTTTAAAGTGCTGAAGAACACTTTCCACAGCTTCCCATTGTGAGGCCTTTGCCTTTGTCTCCTCTCTAATGCCCCAGTGATGAAAATATGTGATGAACATAATCAGCTTTCAGATGTGGGGGTGTGGTGGTTGGGGCTGGGGGATGGTAAGATAATAAAAAAAAATTCTATGATAGGGATGTCCCAATATTATTGTGATGCAGTTAGTCACAGGGTAAGATTGCATGGTTACCTCACCAGTAACTATGAAAAAAGCAATTAAAATGTATTTTGACCTCATCCTTTTTGTGTCTGGCTGCAACTTCTCCAAAACCTCAGAAGAAATCATACACTAGCAACCTGTATTTCTCTATGCAGATGATGCAGATTGTACTGAAAATCCTCCCACTACTATTATCTACTATTGTAGCTTTATAGTAAACATAATGCACTCTGACTCCGCTGCCACTCCTAGAAGTATTCAGAGTACTTCATTGATTTATCATTCCATATCAACACCACTACTACACAATGACTATATTGTCCAAAAATAATAAACAAAAAATAAACAAACTCAGTCAGCCTGACTTTCCCTTAACTATGTATCTCCTGATTGACTTCTCTAAAGTTATCTAGCTTTGATTAGGAATTGTAGCCCATTGATTATGTGAAGCCCTAAGCTGATAAAAGAAGTAAGCTGCTTTTATAATAATTAATGTAAAGCCAAGTTCATCTAAAACATACAAGTGATATAAAATGTCTAATCAACCCTGTTAAAAAGACAATTTTTTTATTAAAAAATGAAAAGAAGATAAATCAAACATTTTATGGAAAATAGGAAAAAAAAGAAAAAAAAAAGAAAATCATTGTGTGCACACACGTTTAGAAATTAGGTTAGTTTTCTCAATGAGCCAATCACCTTCTAACTCATGTTCAAAAGTAATTATCATATAGTTGGCATCAATTAAATTATTCTAATCATCCCCAGTGTTTCTATAGACTTTTCTTCTTGGTTTCCTCCAACTGCTGAAACAAATGACAGCATAGAGCATACCTAGCTTGCGTAGTATCTCACATTTTGACAAAGAAAATGACATCAATGCAGCCTACTGAAGTAATTCAAGTCAAATTTGCATAATTTGTTAACAAATAAGCTTTGGTTAAGATTCATTTACATAAAGATTTAATTATATTCAACAAAATTAAAATTAAATTTGGCTTCTGTAGTTTTCTCCATCAGTACATGGCCAATTATGGCTTACATTTACTCAAAGAGTCCATTCAAATTTTTGTTTTGTTTAGTTGGGTAGAATAGAATGTGGCTACTAGCCTACTGTTAAATTTAATAAAAATGACAGAAAGTAGCTAAGATCTGATATGCTGATGTTAATAATCATAAACATTGTGGAGAATAAGTTAAATTCCCAACTACTATAAAGATATATGGAATGAGTCACCTAGAAATAACATTTGTGATCTGGTGACCGTAAAAGAATATTTGCTTAAAATGTTAGACTGTCGTATTGCTATATTGGCACACCATTAATACTCTCTCTAAAAGACACGCATACCCATGTAAGCTTCTAAACTGAAATCACTCGTACGTGAATCAAGCTCTTTTTTTTTTTGTTAATGTACAAGTGCAGAAATCAGATCCCATAACAACGGCAAACTTTCATCACAGAGTCAGATTTGAGCTCCCCTTTCTGCTGCCAATTACTACCCTAGAGAGAGAAATAGAGAGAGGGAGCAATGGAGGAATGGCATGTTTTAATTACTGCAAAGTCCTAGATTTCAGAGAAAGAAAGAAACTGGCATGTCAGTCCCCTAAGCTTAGTGATCTCACTGCACTGTTCCTCTTTTCTCCTTTTTTATGGAGTGTAATTTCACGTGGGAATAAAGAAAATATATAACTGAAGAGCAGTCGTAGGCAAAATGTGACAGCAGTAACCTCATCCTTCAATACATCTTTAGAGTTACAATTTCCAAAGAATCTCTCCATCATCCATTATTTGTCTGCTACTTTCCATGGGGCAATGGTTAAATTATTATGTCTTTATATCCGTTCCAGGCAGCACTTTTTTGAAGAAGCCTGAGACAACAGCAACTCTAACACACCGTATCAGAGTTCCTGGCCATGTCTAATGTTGTCATGCTTGTGCTGCCTTGGCTGCATACTCTTACTAGTTGTTCCAATCTATGGCTACTGCACCATGGCAAATTGCAATCAGTGAACAATCATCAAGCACGTTTGACAGCTTATTCAGCATGATAGACTTGTTGTTGTTGTTGTTATCTCTGGAAAATTGATACCAGCACCAATTTCATATGCTCAGTAGTACCAAGTGCTTCCTTGACTTGACAGTTGACCTTAAAAATAAAATGAAGTCACATCACAGTAAAATTAATCAGTCCTCTTATTTCTGGCTGATGTTTCTATAGCTAGCTAACTCACTTATATTACATATTGCTGAGTTTGTACTTTTTGGTGTATACTGACTCATTTATTCATGACCAGTCGATGCAAAGGACAATCATCTTGACAATCAGACAAAGACGTTGTGCCTGTGACCCAAACAGCTTACAAGCTGTAAGCCTGCAAATACCGAAAAGCATAAATACATTTTAGAGTTTTAGAGAGGACTGAGATATCCTAATGTTAGTGTTTTCATCTAAAATCTGTTTTAAAAATCTCTATCAAAATATCTCTATCAAAATATCTGATCCTGCTTGATTTTGCCAAGCTGGGTGAGAAACAACCAACAACCGATGTGGTACAATAGCTACATTTTAGCTACATTTTTATAGAAAATGTTTACAAGTCACAGTGAATAAAACCGATGTATGTTGCATACTTGTGAGTTCATGTTAGAAACTGTCAGCCTGGTACTTCTGTCCTGGAATACACTGAAATGGGCAATGTTGTAGCCTATCTAGCTAAAGATAGCTTGTTATTATTAGTCAGCACAACTTGCTAGTTTGCTAGTTTATTAGACATTTATGTTGGGATTGGGGATGTGGGGCACAGTGGCTTGGTGGTTAGCACATTTGTGTGGGTGTGAGAAGTTTGCATGTTCTCCCTGTGCCTCAGGGGTTTCCTCCGGGTGGGTACTCTGGTTTCCTCCCCCAGTCCAAAGACATGCATTGGTCCAAAGACAGGTTGATTGACATCTCTAAATTGCCCATAGTAGTGAGTGTGAGTGTGAATGTGGCCCTGCGATAGACGGGTGACCTGTCCAGGGTGTACCCTGCCTTCGCCCTTAGATGGCTGGGATAGGCCCCGGCTGATCCCTGTGACCTGGGTATTCCCGGAATAAGCAGGTATGGACAATGAATGAATGAATGTTGGGATTAACATGACATTGCTTCTGAAATTCTGTAATGCTACATTATAGAAGGCAAAAAGACACAAATAGCCTACATACACACTTAAACAGAATCAGCTTCCTTCTTATGATAGTCAAGTGTATTCTTAAATATTTTTTTTATTCAACACCATTTGCCATTTTCATAATATCTGCTTTTATCCTTTAAAATGACTCCTTAAGTTGTCTAAATCTTTCCTTGGCCAGAGGTAGAAAATACTTCAGTAAGTAATTTTTAAAAAATCCTTAATGTTAATTAACATTTGTATTTAAACCTTAAAAGACCTTAGCTCATTAAAATGTTTCAATATGCTGGGGTAAGCAAAGAGAGTCTTCTTTGTCTCTCTAGAGGGCATTAACTCTATCTACTTTGAAAAAGCATGTTGAGGTAAATTTCTCATTTCATTAAGGTGCAAACCGTCTGTAGTTAACTAAAATGTATTCTTTGTTAATACCAGGTTAGACTAGTATGAGTTCCAGTAAGAAGCAAGACAAGTATATATTATTTCTGATTTATTCACTGGCAAGCTCTGTAGTGTTAATCATTCGTCTGAGCAAATGTAATGAAATACACATTTCCCACATTTAACTGAGTTTGACACATTGTCTATACTTTCTTTTAAGTATAATTTCTCAGTCATTTATCCACCCTTTTGCTTTCTCTCTGACTTTCAGAATTGTTGCTGTTAATATTTATCAGAAAACATTACATGAGCAGGGTCTCATTTAAAGAAAACTATGCTACTGCGTAAAATATAATGTATGTGTGCCATTCAGGGGACAATCTGTCAGCTAACTTCAAAAATGAGAGTCAAAACAAGGCAAATACCTCTCAGCCAAAATGTAATAAATATATATCAGTAAAGCAATGGAACTTTTTATTTAATTTATAATCTTGCCAATGCTATCTGCAAAGATCATAGTGGATACGGAGCCAGTTGTAATAACTGTCTAAAAGTGTCTAAAACCTTGCCAGTTGCCTAAAAGTCTCTAAAGCCTTGCTAGCTAAGTGTGCTTTAGTAAATGTAAGGCTATTATCTGTGTTTTGGACATAAGCCTATTCAATTTAATTCCTCATCAGATGCCGCCTGTCAAATTGTCCGCAATGCACCTGCGCCATCCCACTGTAACCAAGAAAGCACTTACACACTCTGCACAGACAGACAACAAATGACTTAATGGAAATATAGGGAATACAGGCAATAGAACTCACTGAATTAATGATTAACGAGAAAGCAAAGAAAATGATTGTACCTCAGGTTATAAGACAGAAACTGATGTAGATATATTTCAGTTCATCAAAGTCCGTAGATATCAGAACTTCTTATAATAGATAATGTCCATGTTTAAGCAACACTACTTCTACTTCTACTCTAACACTACTTCTATTTCTAAAGTCTACTTCTATGTGTTGGACTAAAAAATTCACAAGTGTTTCCCCTCTTTTAGGCCCTCAGAATTGCCCAAACTATTGGAGTCAGGACACACAGACATCCCTGCAATGAATATATGAAATATGAAATATATCCACACGTGCATTTAAACATTAATGTTTACAAAATATATCAAAATCAGTTCTTATAAACCCCTTATGCCAAAGATAGCCAAAACTAAAATAGATGAAAGAATACTCACATAGAATGTCACATCAAACATCCACGCGGGACTGAGCATGTGACCATGGCTGCAAAACCATTAACCATCTTTAAAAATCCCTAGAAAAGGAAGATGCAAGGCATCAAATAATTATTGTTGTCTTTTCATATACAAATACAAACACACAAATGGACTGCATTTTTCCATATTATTTGGCACCATTCATCAGTCAGACACAATGTTTGCTTGTCTGCTCCATGTTAAATAAAGAGAGGCCTCGTGGAAAGTTCCATCAAAATGCAGCTTCACTAGTGGAGTGAACACACCGCTTATCACCCAGCTGCAGGTAATAAATGAGCTCTTGCTGGTGAGGCAGAAAAATTGGTTTATGCATATTGTGGCAGTGATATTTTGCAGTTTACTTGAAAATGAAGGGAGGAAACTTTATTCCATATTGTGCTTCCAGGGAAGTCCAAAGATTAAACACATTCCTCACATCTGATGATTCCTTCTGATACTCTTTTAGGATGTGTATTTGCTTGACTGCTTTCATGTGTGCAATCTAAATGTCATTCAAATAGCCAGCTGCTTTAGTCAAGTCTGTCAGGCCTTAAGAGCTTCCTGACTGAAATTATAGTGTTTCAGTAAATTCAAGGGCACAGTTCAGGAATCCATTCATGAATTTATGTCTCAGGAATGTCAGAGTATCCCTAAATAAGCAGAGAGAAGAAAAGGTGCTGATTCCAGCTGGGAGGCAGTAGAACAAAGATCAGATTGATTAATCAGATCCCAGCTATGGTTTTCCCCTCTCTCCATGTTCACATGTATAATTGTTGTCCTCATCTGGGCCTTGGACCAGGGCATTGGACTCCTCTGGGATTTTGTGTTTGTGTCATTAATATTTATTAATTAACACATGTTCTGTACTGGTGTACCTTCTTTACATAAACAAACATGCATGCTGACTTTGTGAACTGTCGTAGACTGATGAAGACTTAATAATCAGAGAGTCTTCTTTGACAATGAAAATAGTAGTTTGGATTAATTTAACAACCAAACAGAGTCTTGTTTTTAAGGACGCAACATTACTCATCCATCTTGTTACCGTATTCTGAAATGTACACAAAACAGACACATGATATCACACTGACATCTCTCTCATCAACAGTTAATATCATTTTCTATACATTTTTACTATGGTAAGAAAAAGCCATTTGCCTCCATTCCTCATCAGTATAGCCTACTGGAAGCTTATCTGATTGAGCAGCCTGGCTCCAGGGCTTTCTGGCTCCTTCAAAGCACTCTGTCCTCTTCTCTATTAGCTCTTGTATGCGCTTTAAATATGCAAAACGGGCTCTGATTTGAGCACTTAACGACCCACGCCCACATTTTACATCTGCTTGTCTCCATCCTTGGCCTTGCACATGACCCTAGAGTGTCTCATCCTTCGCCAGTCGCTCTGTGTTGGACTGCGGTGCTTCGCTCACCTCCAAACAGGTCAGAGCTAAAACCCTGACTGCTCTATATGGTCGCCACGTAGATAAAGCATGCATACATCATTATTGCAGACACACAGGCCACACAATTTTGTCTTTAAATATGTCGTATCTACCTTGCGCTCGGCAAATAAGCTCAAAGTCAAAATGTCCGCGCGGTGCAGACGCGTCGCCAGCTTTCACAGAAAAAAAGAAAGCGGGTTTCCTTCTCTTGACAGACTACAGATTAAAGTCATTGCATAAATGGCTCGTTTGCCTTAGCTGATTACACCGATAAGGCTAATACAGAGCTAAAACGTTTTCACAGAATGGCAAAATGTCCCCGCCTCGTTTGCTTTCACATCAAAGGTCGCCTCGGTAAAAATCGGTTAATTGGTCGCAGCATCACAAAGACCGATGCGGATACACACGTGTGTACGTCTCCTTTTCAATTTAATACCAGTACATACTGTTTATTGCACTAACCGATATACTAACCTATTAGTCATTTTATTGCAAAAATATTTATTATATTTATATCACGTGTGATGTGGGAAACGCAAAAGCATTCGACGTTTGACATGTGCAAGGGGCAATGAGCACGAGACGAAAACATCATCCAAAACAGACAGACATACAATAAAGAGTGGCTTAGCCCTGCATACTCACTCAGTTTAGGTGTACCGGGGTCAGCGTCAGCCTCTTTCTCTCTGTCTTTCTCTCAGTATGCAGCTGAACTGTTGGGACTCGCGGTCGCAGCCCCGTGCGCATAATCAGTGCTCCGCGCGTGTTATTACAGAAAGCTCGCTCGCGCCGCGGCGACCAACATCCGCATCACCACCGCCTTCTCTCCGCATCGCCATTATTCTGGCGTCTGGTTTTAGCACCACTGACAAGCGAAAGCTAGACTTTTTTGCAGTTTTGGATGGTCGAATGGTAAAAAAAAAACGTCCCCGTCTCTCCGTCTCTCGGTTGCCCGTGTGACAGCTGCGCGGCGCTCGAACGGTCCGTTACATGCGCCACCTAGTGGCACGCAGAAGGAAGGCAGGGAATACATGGACAGATGTGTTAAAAAAAAAAAAGAATCCTCTTACAGTATAAACTATATATTTTCTCTGGGAACATACAAAGTTGCCCAGTTGCCTTTATTCCACAGTCATTTGCAGTGATTTGAATGATGCACAAACTACATATATGCAGAGATTCTGACATTTCTAGCATGTACAGTTTAGAGAGCAAAAGAACCACACCCACGTCTTTTCAAGCTCCAAGAATGATCCCAATCGTTGTTTCTGATATTACTTGTTGTGCTGCATCACATCCTGTGTTTATGACTGAACCGCGTAGAGCTTGCCAGTTTGCTGACTCACTGCTGCTCATTTGTGCTGTGGGAACACTACCTTGTTGTGTGTCCTGTAGGGCATGTTATGGTACACAGGGGGGCAGAGTAGTCTCTGTGAATATGATGGTGAACGTGCATCATGCCAGGAAGGTGAAGGGCCGTAAGCTTGTACATGAAAAAAAAAGCTGTGGGAAGCAGGTGTGTGTGTGTGTGTGTGTGTGTG
>JAOTRN010000031.1:3363499-3381954 GCA_028566695.1 Bagroides melapterus
TGCTTTCTAATGATGTTTCCTAAGGGAAGCATGTATACTGAAAAAAGAAGAGGTCCTAAAACTGACCCTTGAGGGACCCCATAATTAACTGGCAATAGCCTGGATGGTTCCCCATTTAAATCTACAAAATGGTATCGATCAAACAGGTAGGATCTAAACCAGTTTAAAGCCTGTCCCTGGATTCCTATGGAGTTTTCTAAGCGAAATTAACCAAAAAAATTTAATTCGGAGGACAGTAGTGCGGTAGAGGAGGTAAGAAGAAAACTGAAAATATCTAGCTCAAGGAATTTTCACGCAATTCACGATACTTCTAGCGCCAGCATTTCTTTAACAGTAACCTACTTTGCATTAAACAGTTGTAAGCTTAGCATAAAACTCATATATTTTAATTGCTTATCAGCAGATAACGTGGGGTTTATGGTAAACAGACTGCTGTAGGCTACTTGCAATATAGTCTAACACAGGGGTGCCGCTAAGTGGGGGAAAGTTAGGACAATTCTAAGAGCCCATGCACTTTGGGGGCCCTCAGAAATCTGATTTATTGATGTAGATTGGCCCCAATCTCATGTTCTTTCATAGGGCCCAAAATTGCTAGCGGTGCCCCTGGTCTAACATGTCAAAAACCCATAGAAATAGCCATAGTACTGTAGGCATTTGTAGTGAACTACACTCTGAATACTAGTCATATATTAAAGTAAAACATTAAGTACCTGCATAGCTTACAGCATGTAGTGGGTAGGGTGAAACATTGGCTTCTATTACAGCTAATATTCTATTCTTCCCGTCCGCCCCTGTCTGTGACCATGGCATGGAGGAGTATTTCAATTTCACACCTAGCTGTCTCTAGAGTTTACACAGAATACTGTATAAAACACTTAGTAAGTTAAATAACAGTTGTATGGATGGAAATGCTTTATTGATAAGAGAAGTCAGAGAAAAATGGCAAGACTGGTTCAAGCTAACACAGGACATAGTAACTCAAGTGTTCACTATTTACGACTCCAGCGAACACCTGTCAGCCATTAACGGGAATCTGGTGTGATCATGAGCACAGGTTCACTCATACTGGACAGTTGTGTCCAGATTTGTTGAGTGTATGTCCATGATAGTTTCAGATAGTTTTTTCATTTTCCTGAAGTATGCCAATAATTAACTGTACCCTTGTAGCGGTGAGCCTGGGGGGAAGTGACAAACCGCAGTTATTGTGACACCGAATTGCACAGATTTATCTAATCTAAAACAAATAACATTTAAATGGTGCGTTGAAGTACTTCGGGGAAACATTACGGGCTCCAAATATAGGCTGCGTTAAAAGTATAATATCGTATTATTTCGTACAGTATACAGTCGTTTATCCGTCTTCACCGCGCTTGTTTGGCGGGCACGCGCACGCCCCTACGCGCTTGTTGGAGGGCGGAGACGAGCGAGAGATTTCTGCTGCTGCATTTGAGCGTTCACGTACGCGCGCGCGGCTCACGGGGATGCGACCACGAATTTAACACCACTGTTACTGCACTGAAATTAAACTGAGACGTAGTTTGTTTGTCGAAGCCGACAAATAGGTAAGTCGTCCTCGTTTCTGATCATTTTTTCTTCATGAAAACGTAGTATTTTCATTGGTATGGCGGTGTATTGGTTCTCTAGTGTTCAGCTCTATAATGTTGCTTTATCCCATGCAGAGGGGTCTCAAGCTAACAGGCTAACCAATATGGATGCTATGGAGCGCGCTGCTAACCAGTGCACTGTGTTCAATTGATGCGGTGACTAGCAAGATGGAGATTAGCGACTTTGCATCTCATCGTTGAAGTAATCCGTCATAAAATTTCAACTTGAAGTCTGTTCTTATAAACCGCTACAGTGTTCGTTAATATTTGTATATTATTTTGACCACAATCACTGGTTGTGATTTCAAGCCAGCGACGATCACTAGTCCGTGTCTAATAAATAGTGAGGCCGCTTCCTCCGCCTTTCGATGCATGATATAATCGGTAGTTCAATAAAGGCGTAATTTATTTAGCCTTGGCGTGTGGCTAAACTATTTTCTGACTTCATCCAGATCCGAAATGGTACTATCAAGCTTTAGTAGTGTCCTCAGCATGCATCTACCAATGGGGATTGTCGTGTACGTATATGTATATACTATGACTTACTTTGTGTTGCATATGTGAGAAATGTTGCAATAATTATTTCTTTCAGATAACATAATAAATCTCCTGAGTGTGTTAAATGCATGTTCATGTCTCCTGACCTGTATATTTGGAAGCTGGTATCTCCTCCACACCTCATTCTTATTTCAAAATTTTATCTCACAAAAATGCATGGAGCACAGATTATGGAGCATTTGCACATGTATATAATTTTAATCCTTTTAGTGTCTTGGATGCTTTGCAAGTCAGTGGCTCCTTTTAAATTCCCAGTTCCTTCCTTTCCAGGATTGTGCACCATCGTGATCATGCATTGTTTTCATTGGTCAGAGGCTTGCAGTGCTGAGTAAACCAGCTGAAATAGGAGTGTCAGCAGAAGGGTGCACAGTGGACAAGCACTAGTGAACAGTCATCTCTTGTGCGAATTGGAAATAATCCCAATCCATGCCAAACATGTATGGCATGATTTGCAGAAATATATTCCTTAAGGACAAACATAGACGGACAAACTGAAGAAATCTATAGATCTCTTGTTGAAACCTTTCTTTCCTTATGAAAGGAATGGTTTGTGGACATCTTTCTATTTACAACCCAGTGCCTCTTTGCTTTGAACTGGCGCTACAAGACTCATGAGCACCAATTACCATGATGTAAAATGTGCAATGTGCACAAGAACCATTACGCTCACTGCAACCCACACTGACTTGCTAAGTAATCTCAAAGTAGGATGGTTTATAATGCTTTTCCTTCACCTATGTATAGAAGTATCTTACATATCGAGAAACTGTAGTGCCATAATGTTCTACTACTGTACTTTAGTTCCAGTATCCATTTAGGCAAGGGTTTTTAGGTACCTCTACCAGGTCAAGTTCACATTGGTATTTAATAGAAGGCTAAATTAAATGAGCAGCAGATGAGAACAGGGTGAATCAGCAGATGAATCATGGGGAATTCTTAATAGGGCCTGATGATGTCATGTTATTGGTTGGTCAGTGTAAGGATTTGTCTTATTAACAGTGAGGACTCTCTAAAGCACATAGGATACTAAACAATTCATTACTTTCAACAGTTTGTCCATTTTAATTATTTCTTTGATTAAACCATCGTCACACAGCCCATTTAACTTGATTGTAATTGTTTTTTTCCAGACCACAAAGTAAAAGCAAGCATACAGTAGATTAAGCAATTTATCTTACTGACTATTTGACAGATACATATGTGAGAGGCTTGGAACTGTACACAGTAGGTTGCTGTTTGCTCCTAAAACATGAATTCACTGCTAATAGTAAGCTAACAATAAAGTTAAATAAAAAATTAAATTAAAGTTGCATTGTTGCTAATGAACTTTTGATGCAAAATGCCAGCAATCTGGACTTAGATCATGATTAATAGCATTCAAAGCAAACCAGATTACAGCAGGTGCTCTGCAAATATATTCAGGGGAGGAAGTGTGGCAGCTTAAAATAAAAGTTAAAGCATCTTAAACATAAAACACATCATGAGGAGTTCATACCACATTCATACTAGCAGAAAGCAACTAGTGACTCTGTTGTGAATGTTGGGTAGGAGGAAAAAAAAATGCCTAGACACAATGCTTAGGTGAGTTAAAATTACAGTTCTTACCCAGTGAATTGTTCAGTCACTGATATAGAGGGATTTTTTTTCTTACTTGAAACAGAACCTTCTCTTTCCAATTACTACCCTAGCACTTTATTAAAAAAAAAAAAACAGGCTTGTTAACTTTAGCAAGGTAGCTTCAGATTGTGATAAAGCACTTGTCATAGCATTCAGTAAAATCCACCATGATGTCCCTGATATAGCTTGTTTATACTGTATATAAATGCACATACCATGCAGTGGCACGACCAGCTAATCGTTTGTAAAAACTGAAAGGTAAAGCACTGAATATACTGATAGCACAGATGATGAAAATATATCCTTTTTTTTTTTTTTTGTAAGAGAAGGACCTTCTGCTGTAGTTTAATGCAGTATTGATCTGTCCTCCATTTAAACCTCTAATTAATGTAAGTGGCTTTAGTGTTTAAATCTCACACTGATGTGCACTATATTAAAGCTGCAAGCAGTGGCTTCTTCTCTGGAAATGTTGATTACAAAGTAGACTTTGGAGCATTTGAAAGACAAAATGCAGAATTGTTCCAGATTTAGCAGCCTACAGTACTCTTTGCAGAGATTGGCTCATGTAAGCAAGAACTCTCAGAAATGCCAGCTGGAGAAAATTATTCCATGGTGGTGATTTTTATTACGAAATGGAAAGCTGGTAGTTTCTTTTGTGTCTGTAGCTGTAGTAGGGCTGGTCTTAGCATTTATTTCAGTGAACCCCTCAGTAATAGTTGGCTTTGTCTCTGTCAGAAAGACAACAGCAATGATTATCATTAGAGTCTGTGTTTTCACATTGCTGTTGATTTGCATCATTGTGACTTTTTGCTAATCATGGAGACTTTAGTTGGCCGCATCGTGTGGATAAGGGTTTGAGAGATAAGCACGCGTAAGTGTATAATGCAATTTATGTGTCCTGGAGTTGTGTTATGTGACCATATGTGGCTCACAATAACAATTCCCTTAAGTGGAACTAAACATTTCTTAGTGAGCTTCTTCTTAAAAGTCTTCTTAAAAACTGAGATTTGACAGATTAGATACTGCAGTATGCATTGAAAATTAATTCATCATTACATAAAGTTAAAGTTCTATAGTTTAACTAATTAGTTTAGCTAATTAATTGTTTGCACTTTGATTCTAAAGGACAAATTATTGCTTTATTAAATGGAAGTGCACATGGAGGGTGAACCTGTTATTGTAATAATGTAATCTGTAGATAAATGATATCATTGTTCTTAGTATCTACTGTATCAGAGTACTGTATTTTCCATTTTATTCAGTACCTGAAATGGAGTTTTTCGAATCGTAAAGCCAGTAGAGAGTTCATATTTCACCCCCATTAATAGCTAGATTTTAAATATATATGATTGACTGAATTTTATATTACACAGTATGTATATACTATAATGTAAAAATGTTTAGTAGTTAGAAGCAAGTACAGTGATTTCCAGAAGTCCAGAATATTAACATTACTGCTGCAGTATGTAATTAATAGTACTAACACTGCAGTACTCATTGTAGTGCTTGTTGTACATCAGATCATTTATTTGTTTCACAAACAAGGCACAAGACAGATACATAAATTGGATTTACCTGTCAGAATATAGCTCTAGTATCAAGGTACAGATACAGTTACTTCTAAAGCAACCTGTCTCCATGCTGGAGTCCATAATCTGGATTAATTCTGTGCTTGTTTAGGGGGGCCATCGACATCACAGATTAGTTTTCATACAGATAAATTCTCTCCCAGCCACGTAATTAATCGTCATTACGTCATTAATGAGTAAATTATAATACATTCAGGAACTTTCATGCTTCCATTGTTCCAAACATTACTTCTCTTCATATAGCTCCTTTGAAAGAACATTAAACCATGCTCGCCTCCTTCAGTCTAAACAATCATGATACCTGGCAACAACAACAGAAACTTTCTACTAGATAGAAAAAAGAACATTTTATATTGCAGTATTCACATTTTTTAATTCCTAGCTGTATTTTAATGCTGCTAACCACATTCCCTCTGTTGAGGTGTGAAGTGTCTACTGAACAGGGAAATCTCTAAAGTGAAATGGGCAAATCCATTCTATGTGCAGTTTTTAAGCAGCTTTTTTATTGTTTTGTAGATTAAGAACGTGAATTGCCATGAGTGAGCAGCAGAGGCAGCGCACCCTCTCCACCTCTGGAGAATCCCTCTATCATGTGCTGGGTGTCGACAAACTGGCCACAAATGATGACATCAAAAAGTCTTACAGGTGAATGTCAGTAACATAGACAGTACATGAGAGTATAGATTCACTATTCACACCCATACAGATAGCTGTACATCATTACATCATTACCGGTTCAGCGTTTCAAACCAGCCATACACTCCAGCTGACCACCACATACAAAAGTTTATATACAGCCGTTGTAATGGTAGTAACTGTCAAATTCTTTCACAAAGGAAACTGGCCCTGAAATACCATCCTGACAAGAACCCAGACAATCCCGAGGCAGCGGACAAGTTTAAAGAGATCAACAATGCCCATGCCATTCTGAATGACCCTACCAAGCGCAACATTTATGACAAGTATGGCTCCCTGGGGCTCTACGTAGCCGAGCAGTTTGGAGAGGAGAACGTCAACACTTACTTTGTCCTGTCCAGCTGGTGGGCCAAGGTCAGATTATGCATTAGGAAATGTTATTTAGTCTTGAGTTTTACATACTGTCCTCTCAGAAAGCATTGAAATGGTGACGCTAATTCTTTTCTTTTTGCTATCCCCTGAAGACATTTGGATTTGAGATCAGAAGATGAATGAGACCATATAGTGTATACTTACTTTACATATTTGTTTGTCTGTTGAATATCTTTATTTAACCTCAACAAGGCAGGCTGTTTAGGGAGCTTTTTGCTTAGCCATTAGTACCTGTTTGTTACACCTTATTTAATATTTTATCTATGTACTTAAGATCTGTCTTCTTTCTGGATTAATCCAAGTCTCCTCTGAGCTTGCTCCCTGTTTTATTGTGTGTTCTGTCTCCCTCTGCAGGCACTCTTTGTGTTCTGCGGCTTGGCTACAGGTTGCTACTTCTGCTGCTGTCTTTGTTGTTGCTGTAACTGCTGTTGTGGAAAGTGTAAACCACGGCCACCCGAGGGACAGGACCAGGAGTTCTACATCTCTCCTGAAGACCTGGAGGCCCAGCTGCAGTCTGACGAGAGAGGTTAGATGCTAAACTGTAACTTGTGCTGTGGATATGTTACAGTTTTGTAGTCTAAAATCTTTTATGTAATTGCTCACAGTGTTAATTTAACAGGGTGGTATTGTCTGTAATAAAACGTCTTCTTTATGTTAAAACTCTTGCATCTTACAAACCTAGATGTTTGCATCACAAATGGTAAAATGATCAGAGAAAACAATAACGATGTGCGATGTGGTGTTTTATACCAGCTGTAGATAACATTGTAATGAACAGTTTAACCATTCTATAGGACCTTGCTCTTGAAGTGACTGTGGGAACAGTATGCACGTGACTTCAACCAAGTGAACTAAATTTTAAGACTTTCAGAACATTTGTCATCCCCATACATTAAAGAAAATCTGGTGTGATTTAAACACTGATTAAAAAGTTAAAAAAAAACTACCTTTTTTGTGACATGCAAAACACAAATGATTGGAAAAAAAGCTTTAGAAATGCCTTTGGTACAGATTAATGTGACCGTGTTTTCTCCCCCCTTTCCTGTGTCTCACCATATACATGGGTATCTATTATGTATTATGATGTCTTACCGTCATGTATTTTAGTGCAATCACACAATGTTTTCTACAAGAAGTTAGTCAGGTGTCTTCATTCACTTCTTTTGAGAACTGGAAAATCTGGTCAGCGGCAATTGTGCGGATTGTTTTTTGAACCTTTTTTGTTGGGTACATCGCAACGAATGTAGTAGTGAAGGACGAATGTCCTGCTTATGTATGGAAGAAACAAATATACAGACAAGTGACAAATTAAAGGAAACAAAACGCTAGCTAATTTGTGCATTTTGCTGGCACAGTTTGTCCACTTGTCCCCATAGAGGGAAAAGTCACTGTAAATTAATGACAATGTGGTTTTTTAGCTAATCAATTATATTCTCTCCTGAATCTTTTCTTTAATCCTGATGAGAGTGGTCATTTTCAGGATGGCATTGCCCATATCCACAGGCTATGAGGAGTCACTGAAAGGTTGTATTGTTATATTGTTATATAATAAGGTTATATTGATGTAAATCATATGCTATGGCTTTCACAGCCACCAGATCTCAAATCAGTTGAATGTGAGATTTTGGAGCAGTGTGTTAGACAACACTCTCCACCACATCACCATCAACAAAGCACCAACAGAGCGAAAATATTTTAGAATGCTGTCAATGGCAGGTTGTGCTGAAACTCTTCTGGAGGTTTGTGGGGCGTTTAATAAAACACATGTTTGTTATTCCTTTAATTTGTCACCCATCTGTACATTAACCTCAGTTATGTGAACAATGTATGGAGGTACAATAGCTCTTTAAGTCTCTTGAAGGGTGTCAATAGTACAGAATATGAAGCGATGTTCAGATTACCTCCGAATATGTTGTAACGCACATCACAATTTTTTTTCCCCCTAATGTTCATCCGCCAGTTTCCACCCATCAGTCAGCTCTCTTTTATCATACAACAGCAACTAAATGTGGAGGGCTTGCATGTGTTTCCTCTGAGACACATGAAGCCAGCCAACCACAAGCCAGCTCCTGCTGTCATGGGGGGTGGTATTACACCCCATGAGGAGACCTAACCTATTCACCCTCTTCCGTATACATGAGCTCACACACACCCACGATTGGCTAGTGTCGCTGTGATTGATAAGGGAGAGTGTGTGCCATACTTCCCACTCAGAGCATGAGCATTTTTTGCTGTCTTGGATTCCTGTCCATCGATGACTGTGGCATCATCTGGATTCAAATGATCTCTGGACAATAGGGCAAATGCTTTTCTAATGCTCTCAAGAGCCCCAATTCACAAATTCTTTGCTATTCTGTGCTATATGTTCTCTTTGTGGTTAAACAGAGGCTGGTGGAGGTGAGCCCATTGTCCTGCAACCGTCAGCCACAGAGACCACCCAGCTAACATCCGACGGCCACCACACCACCTACCGGACCGACACTGGCTTCAACTAATACCATCTCTCTCCAGCTGCCATTCTTCTCCCTCCCCGAGTCTGAGGATTGAGCAGAGGAGCAACACCAACAACTTTAAAAGAAAAAGCCACCGTTGGCAGGGAGAAAAGCCAGTGAAAGTGGAACACAAGCTGAACTCTTTCAGGCATTCCCACCGTTTCTCATATCCACCACCATCATCATTCTTCCAAAGTGGCATACATTCACCTCAGTGTAGCTTGAAAATAAGGAGATTATTGGGGGAAAAAAAAGAAAGCAAGATATTTTCTCTCTTGTTGTACTCCGTCTTTTTGGCCTTTGACTTCCAGACTTGCCTTTCCATCAGCCTCTTCTCCAGCCAGATTTGTTCGCTGTCCTGTAGCATGCACTGTTCCTCAATCAGTAGTTGAGGTTAAACCCAGTAAGTCTGTTTATGTGCATTGATTTTCTCACATTCAGGAGTTTATGATGGACGTTCTTGTTGAAATGATGTACTTGACTTGCATGTGTCTAGAAGAACAGCCACACTTTAAGGAATTTTCCATTTTTATTTTCCCAGCATTGCATGCTTTCATTCTTCCTATTGCACTTCTGGGGGGACAGAAATCGGACACACCGTAGGTTAAATCAATAGTTTTAAGCCCTGGTATATAATATACTGAACTCTCTGTTATCTGTCTCCACTCTGTGTTAATTGTCTGAACCTACACACTAAGATCAGTTCTAGTCTTTAGCATCACAGTTTTCCCCCTCAGTCATTTGAGTTTAATAGAGAAAAGTGATGCAAAAGATGCTGCCAGACATAATGTTTCCAAAATATATTTTCTTAATATTTATTAATTCCATCTGGATTTTAAATCGTGTGTTGAAGTGTTTAAATGGATGAGCCAAAATAAGTATGTATCAGTTGCTGATCAGAAGTCATGCAGTGTGGTGTAGAGGTGTGTGTAGAAGCCGAATCAGGCAATGGGGCCTTGTCATCGTAGCATGTTCCGATTCTTAGCATCAGTCCTGTTATTTACCTTTGTCTTGGTAATGTCCCTGTTCACATTTAAAGGGATTTCAACATATTCTGAAATGTGAAACACAATCTGTTTCATGATATCAGACTATACAACCCCAGTGTGTATGTCAAGAAGAAGAAAATGTTTATATAGATATACAATGTACACACCTTGTGTGTATGTACAGTATATGTATATTTTGTGCATTTTTACTTTGTAATTGTAGGCTCGTATTTATTCCAGTGTGTTATTGCTCATGGTGATGTGTGATAATGGTTTATTAGAGTGAATCTCCTCTCTGCGTTTGCGCCAAGAGATCATGGTGGTTGTGAATGAATGACCTGTGTTAGATGGATGTTTATTCAGCAAAAAAAAAGCGTCTTTCACTGCAACATGTTCTTTAGATTTAAAATAGGATAAGGATTTAATTTTAGCAGTGTAAGGAAAATTTCAATAACTAATTGTGTACAATGACATCAGGCATCCATCTGAACGCCATTACACTCTCTCTCTCTCTCTCTCGCTCTGTGATTACTGTTGTAAAGCAGCATGTTTCGATGTGTTTTAATTTTATCACCATGCTACTGTGTTTTAACTCCTTTTTTGTACGTCGTCAGCAGTGATGGACACTGAGTATTTCACCCCTGCACATATTATGTAGTAAATGAAAGTAAAGGCAGAATGTTTTTTTTTTTTCTTCTCCATTTGTGTTCTGAGCCAAAGTGTGACATTCCTCCATTTTGCCAATTCATGTAATGCTTTTTATTTATTTATTATTATTATTTTTTTTTTTTTAGAATTGTTTAATTTTTTTTTAGCACATGGACAGGGCGTTAACGCTGTTGTGTAAAATGTTAACACTCACAACACTATCCCCAATGTTACTTAAACACATTTCTTTACTCCAAACTGAAAAAAATTAACTACTGTACAGTAGTTAATTTACAGAGTACAGATCTGTGTGTTAACATTTTGAATCATCCTGAGATAATTACATTTATATATATTATTCTGTGTACATTTTGTTTTTGTATAAAACTCCAATTTGGATTTTCCTGGGTGTATGGTTGTGGTAAAGTAAAACACATTTGAAGTTGCCATACTTGTGACCAGTCATAGCTATGCCAAACTGTATCGTTTCTACATCACATTTTTACACCCTTATCACCTGCCAAATATGCAACCTACATTCAGTGGGTTGTGCTACATTCTGTGGCTTATGTTACACTGCACTAACCACATCACCAGCCTTGTTCAGTCGGATTTCTTTGGCTTTTAAAGACTAAAAGCATTTCACAGTTGTATACACTGAGCTTTTGACCACAGTTCTCTGCAGGTGGATATTCTGTGTCTCTGACACTTTCCCCTCTTGTGTGCTCCTGCTCTTGATGGCTTTAGATTGTAGTTTGCCTCTGTGGTCATTCCCTGTGCATTTCCATCCCCTCCACAAAATTACACTGGTTTGCCCGTTATGGGTTCTACATTGAAATTGTTGGAAAAATGCAAAGTTTAAGTTAAATGCAATGAAGTAACATGGGCAGGACAGAGTTCCTTAAAATGTGTGTAATTATTGTGAAATGGTAATCCGATGTTTCTTTCTATTTTATTTATGACCTTATTTTGTCATGTCCTTGTTTCAGAAGGTATGTTATTTGGATGTGGCTGTGAAACTATGCTACTCCTAGTTAAATGGTCAAGGTCTCATGTACATACACAGAATAATGGAGTATAACTATAGACCTTTATGTTGTAGCATGGTTATTGTCTGTCCAAAAGAATACATACATTTATCTGATTTGCTGGTGTAAAAAAAAATAAAAAAATAAATGTTTATGAACATTTCATGTTTCTCTTCTGATTAAATTGCATTTTAAACTATAACAGTACACTTGTGAAAATGTATTACGTCAGCAGTTTGAAAGGAAGTGCAAATAATGCAGATAACTCAGATATTTGTAATTGATTATATTCACACTACACAACCAGACCAATTTCTGTCAAATGCAAGAGGAGATAAGGCCATTAATCCATCAACTGGAATATAAAGGCCAGATGAAGATGATGATCCCTAAGGGACTCAGGGAATAAAAACTTTCCAGAAAAATGAGCAGCCTGTGTCACATTGCTCCAAACTGAATACTAAATCACCACCACTCCAACACTTTCTCCACCTGTAGGTTTATTTAAGCATGTTTCTACAATGGTAAATATAATAAAATCACGTTACAAGCCGTCAGACCACTATTCAGATTTGTGTATGGGATAAAGGTAACAGTCTCAGGGTAAAGTCAACATGTTTGCATAAATTATCCAGACAAAATGAACACCACTTTTCATGTTTTATCTTTTCTTCCTTTACAAAAGTAACTTTATCAACCTCAAGCACATTCTGAATATTAACTTCAGATCAGCCAGGAAAATACTTATTTAATTCTAACTAAATATTTCCTTTTACCAAGTCACACCAGGGAAAAAAAACAACAACCAAATAAGGACAAACTTAACAAAACCAAATACCACTATATAAAGTGTAACAGAGTTGATTTAAACCAAAAAAAGATAAATTATTTTAATTAAATCACAAACATTTACCTCATAATCCATGAAGCAGTTTATGACGCATTAGTTACATTCCTCACATTAGTCAAAACGCAAGCTACCTGCTGCCCTGAGTTATAAGAGATGTAGAAAGCAGTCTGTTACATGTCCATTAATCATATGCAACAGGAGGGACACATACCGTCAAAGAAGTGAGTACATTTATTAATCCACAGTGTGTCAGGAGTGTATATGATGATGTGTGGAGTACACATCTGGTCTATGTCGTAAGAGGTTGTGGTTGATTAGCGGTTAAAGCGTTGAACTACTAATCAGAAGGTTATGAGTTCAAATCCCAGGTCTCACAAACTACCACTGCTGGGCATCTGAATAAGACCCTCAGTTGATGTTATATAAAAAGGAACTCAATATGGATAAGGATGTAAATGTACATCAGTAGTAATAACAGAGCGGATGCCCATCGGAAAACCTTTTCATATATTTGAAACAGGACTAAAAGTCGTGTGCCTCATGCATTCACACACTGTCAGTTTGCAAAAAAAAAAAAAAATTAAATCACACCAGGATCAGGATTTCTCCTTTTAAATCAAGCAGCAGAGATGCAGTATTTTGGGAATTTTAGTACTGTTCAGCATTACTGATTTAAACCTTTTGACATCTCTTGACTATCAGCTTAGCGCTTTAAAGGACTCGGGGTATATTAGGTCACAGAGGTCAGTTTTGGTGATGAATCTGTGCTTCCTGTTCAGAACCACTGTCAGGTAGTGGTTACATATCTGAACCATTCGTGCTTCCTCCAGCTGCCTTGGACTTGGAAAGATAAAATAAAAATATATTTATTTTGCAACGTTAAAGGATTTTTAAAACTCTACAATTTCGGCTTTCTTTTCATGCTTACCATTTTGTCCTCCAGGTTTTTAAATGTTGGTGAATTCCTAAGAAATGTCAGAAGAAACGAGTGAAATCTTTTTTGTGTTCAATATAAACATGCATTAAACCAAGCATAAAGAGAAATGATTCCCTTCCTCAATAATGAGATATAGAAACAAAGCTACAAATGTACTGATGTGCACAGAACAAACATAAGGAAACGTAGAAGAAACCACTGAACACTTCAATGAGCAGAAGTTACACAACCCTATTTTCCAAAGTGACATGGAATATTTAGAGGAGGGAGAGGAAGAGGAGGTCTGGTGTACCTGGTACTTTACCTCATAGTGGGCATACTTAGGGAGTGGCGCATGGAGTAGCTGTTACTTCAGACAGCAGTGAGGACACAGAAGCAGAAGCATTAGAGCAAGCAGAGAGCCAAGCGAAAGCAAAGGACATGAGCACGCAGTGTACAACACACTTCAGAGCAAAACTGTGTTACAACAGACAAGATCCAGACATTGTGTTGAAAACTGGTGTTGTAAGAAGATGAGGGGATTTATAAGGAATGTAATAAGAGATTGGGAAACAATTAGTATTGTACCACAAAGCTGCTAAACTGAAAATTCATTTTTAGCCAGTCATCTGCCTCCACCTCGATGACCTCATCACTAATAAGCTGTATGAAGCTCATAAAGATTCCAATTCTGATTCTGATCCCGATTCTGCTTCTAATTCTCTGTGTTTTTCTGACTGAGCTTAGATTTGCCTTGAACCTGTTTTCTGTTTATTCATTTGTTGTACATGTTATGTTATATACCAGCACTTTAGTGGAAATTCCTCCTTATGTTTTTTTTTTAGTTCCTTGCCCCCACTTTATAAATATATCCATTCACTGAATCCTGAGCATATACTCTGTTCGGCTCAACCCTAGATTGGGTCGTAACGGTTTTGATTCATTTTCTGGAACAAATTAATCAAGATACACTATCAATGATGGAGAGCTGGAGCTTTCAGTAATTAGGCATTTGTGTAATATTTTTGAAAGAAGTCTCCAGTGTCTGCATTTTATATCAGTCAGAGACACGACCGTGCGTCAGTAACATGACAAGCTACATTCTTATTAAGAATGGGAAAGTAACGGATGAACTTGTGTTGCTTTCCGTTACATTAAATGCTAATATAAGTGCTTAAAATGATATTCATTTATAATTTTAAGATTTATGGGCATATTAAAAATAATCATTAGAAATAATCATCTTCAGGATGGTTACACATCACACCACCCAGTCAATGATTCTTTTCCTTTAACACTACAGCACGTCGCTTTCTGTTCCTCAGTGGGGTAACGATAGTCTAACTCAACAGAGGGTTTGGAAAGGAGCAGCAACTACAGTGTTAAATGTTTCCTGTGTGGAAAGTAAGAGTTAAAAAATATAAGCTAGTACTGTAGGTTAGTAAATTCTTACCCAGATGGAGGTGTGTAAGTCAAAGCCCTGAGCATCCCAATGTAGCATTGAAGGAAGAAATACAATCATGGTCTCATTTAAAAAAAAAACACACAAAAGCAAGACTCAGCACAAAGCAGATATATTACTGCTGGAGCAGTTACTTATACCGGGACTAATGTAGGGAGAAGGTGCCTGCAACCTTTGAAAATATATCAGTGCTTTATGAGGCCAGTTTCCTCATCACAGGATGTGAATTTTAGGTTTCTAATATAGCCAGGATATACAGATTAGGTATGAAAGCATATTCTCCAGAGAAAAACATGCATTGTAAATACTGAATTAATGGTTAATCTGTGACTCTTTAGATCATCAGCCCCAAAGCTTTGCATAAGTTTGTGAAAATACAACTAACACAAGAACAAACATCTAATGAATGTTAAATCTGATCAGTGCCTGAACACGGTTCAATTTTACACAAGGATCATAAAAAAGCTCGCTCATCTTAAACTGTAGAGGGAATACTCAATGTGATACTCAGTCTACTGCCTTTGTGCTGAGATTCTTCAGATAATCCCTAACAGGCCAGATTAGTGATTACGATGCATCAGTGAGGCTTGTAAAAGAAATTGCGTTTGCTGAAGAAGAAAGCAAACAAGATAAATATTAACCTCATGTCTCCCAGTCTGCTTCTGATGGCTGAACCCAGTGATGAGAAAGCAGATGATGTCATCATACCAGCCTGGGACAGAGTCTCCTGAGTTTTCTTATAACTGCGGAAAGAGATGAAGAGACATTTATTAATCAGGGACATGGCTGTGTCAAGTTCAGTTCAGCTGGTTACCGCACACGCAGACAATTAGTGCTATTTGATGATGACACGATTAGTTTTAATAACAGGTTCAGGAATGTAACCTTACCCTGGTTTCTTCAAAGACACACCAACAAGCAAACAATGGACAAGAGCATAGGTTGACACACAAGAGACATTACCCTTACTAACATAAAAAAAAAAAAATCAGTCACCCTCCTACAAAAAGACCTCTAAGGTGTACAAATCTATATTTATATATCTAAGTCATAGTGCAAGTTGGAGTTGTGAATTGTACAAAAAAACCTTAATCATTTGTTATTTATTTATTTTTTTAACCAAAAAGAAATCCATAATTAAACACGGACACATTGGGTTCATCTCAAACATCTCTTTAGCTCCCTAGGTCATGAATCAGTCCATCGTGAACATGAGTCAGGGAACTGATAGTAACCCTGCCTCAATACACAACAGTACACTGAAAGCTCAGCTGTGACATTACAATTTCTACCTTGGTCATTTAAAATAAAAACCCAAACATTTAATATATTTAAGTTATATAAATTTGTGAGCTTGATCGCATGCATTTCTTTCATGGTACTTCAATCCAGAGTTTTTAAAATCATTAAAGACTTAAAAGTCTTTAGACTCAAACTGAACTTAGACGTCAGTTAACGTAATCATTTGAGAGTTACAACATCGATAACAAGCTGCTGACATTTGTAGATGAAGCTGGCTGAGAGTTCACCTCAGTACACTGACTACTGAACTAGGGAGCAGATTGACACACCCACTGGTTCTGTCCTCTGTCCTTATCTGCTATAATCACAGTCACTGAGCCAGTTTAAGCTCTTAAATCCATCAGGTGGCTCCTGGCCTGTCCCTTCTAAACACAACTGAGTCGTGCATGCAAAAACCTGACCTGTTAAAACACCTCTCCTGTCTTCCTTCACTTCAACCACCCTGTCATCCATGATGATTCTGCACACTTCATTGTAAAGTAGGGAGATTACATTTCGCTGGGTGCTGATTTTTCTACTGTTGATGCTCTTAAACATGGAAGCGGCTGTCATACACGGAAGATAACTTTGCTACTAGGACACTTGTCTTTCCCATGATAATTGACATGAATGAATGAATGTTCATTAGATTGTCTTTCACGAGCTAGATTATGTAATACCTTCATCATAGTCTGAGATACATTGTTAATGTTAGCTTAGAATAGAGAAAAACACCAGATGGCTGTGTTCATATTGTAAGTATTTCTAATATGGTTTAGTTTTATCTGATTTGTTTAGACCATTGCTATAGCATCATAGTTAGATCTTGCTCTGTTTGGAGTCCTTGTGTGTCCTTCTCTAACTGCGCAGTCTCTCCTCACTTATCTGACATAGACTTATGGTGGACAGGAAATCAGCTGGACACAAAAACACTGCTGGCTTGAGTGTTCAAGACAAGCGCTTCTCAATCACTTGTCAATTCTATAACCGAGTCATTTCTACACGTTGCAGCATAGATACATTGTACAGTCTTAAAATAGCATGATACACTACATTTTTCAAAGAAATTGTAAAAACAATAGTCCTACATGTTATAAAACCTTGTACCTATCGCTACTGTATGTAAGTTGAACACGTCCTAACTGCCAGGGTGATTGAGATTCACCAGGATACTTTCCTGTGCATGTGCAAATGCATGCCAAAAAAATATCGATAAAGTTGCAGGAAGACAATCTGACAGACATGCAGTTTCCATACAGCCATTGCTTCCTTTTCCTCTTCTCACCTATTATCCCAAGTCAGCCCTCATGCACACCTCTTCAGCATCTGTTTAACTAACGAACTACAGATATGACCTCCAAAGCTGTGAGAGTCTCCTGTTCTCTCTTCATGTTGAGGTGAGTGTATTTTCAGGTTGTTTGTCTCTCTTTCGAGCTACATGCCTACCCCTGATTTAGCTATTCTGAGTTTTTCTGTGCTTATGTTAACTGTTGTTTTTTCTAGTGGAGCCAAACAGCTGATTGTGACAGGACTAGCAATCCTGTTAGCAAAAAGAGTGGGAAGATGTGGGCCAGAAAATTCAGGGGTGCACTTGTGGTTGAAACCAGGGTTTCTGCCCAAGGTCATATCACCCAATTGACTGACCTTGCAGTACTGTCATCACCTGAAGGTGAACCTGCAGAGCATCCCCCTGATGTGCCCACTACATGCCCTGCTGGAATGACTGGTGGCTACTAGATCCTTAGCATAAGAGTTTATCCACCATGGAGAGAAGACACTGGGAGCTCCCCTGTTTAACACTGGGCCACTAGCCAGGTGTGATCTGCAGTGAAAACATTACCCAGCAGTGTAGATGTGCCCAGCAATTCTGAAAATGTTCTCTGGGGTTCCTAAGGTGTGTTGGTTCCTCATGATATAGTGTCCAGGTGACTGTCACCGGCCCAGATGATTAAGTTGCATGAAATACAAACCAGGTTCTGTGTGAAGCAGGGTTTACCATCAGGAACCAACTCAGATCCAGCAGGAACTTAACAAGAAGGTCCCAGTGAAAAGAAGGCTAACTATATAATATATTAAATATTTATAGCATCAAACATCATAACATGGTCATCACATACTCATATCAAATACTTTCTGACTTAAATGGACATGTGCAATACACACAAATGTTTCCAGGTGATTCATATTGCAGTATTTATACAGTATCTAACAAGCATTAAAGCCTAAAATGGTAAATAGATGTTTTGTCAGTAAGCACTTTTACTTTTTTCCTCAACTGCTCATAAAAGGTAATGTGAATGAAGTCCTAATTGTTACGGAGGAGGGGAAAAATCCACCATATACCGCCTCGGTC
>JAOTRN010000031.1:3393955-3404795 GCA_028566695.1 Bagroides melapterus
TATAGTACATGTCGAAGGAGAGGAGGTGAAGAGATTTAGGGATCAAGTCTGTTTGTTAGCAGTAAGTATTATATTTTATATGGTTTAATGTAGCTTTGTGTGTCTAATTGTGTTTAGAATTTTCTTTATGAATTTTAAATGTTGATTGTTGTGTTGTTTTGAACAGTACAAAACAGTAGATCAGGGTAAATATTTGGAAATTTGGAAGTGATCTGGTGCATCATATGGTCCAAAGGTTGTTTCTAAATAACAAGAAGCAGGTTCCCTGCTCCAACCTCTCTGAAACATCTAGAAGATTTTCTGCTAGAAGAATTGTACAAAATTCCAGTAGAAGATATTCAGAAGTTGTATGAATCTATTCCACTACGGTTGGAAGTTATATTAAACGCAAGAGAAAAACGGCAAGGACCCGTTTGGCAGCCACGAGTCACTAATCTGGGCACGCTACACTATTTGGTGCATGCAGCATGCTGCAGCGGCGTGACAGGCACGAGCCGTAAGCAACCTGTTAGAACAAGCTCCGCCTCTGGGAGGTGCTTGTGGGTGTGGCTTTTCGCCTAATAAAAGCTCAGCAATCCAACCTCGTAGGCAGCGATGACTGTAGGTCTTTGATGGGTTTAATCCCAAACTCAAAATACAAATGGGTTTCGTCGCCTAGTGTTTTTCTCACCTGTTAGCATAAACCATTTGATATTCTGCTTTACATCTATGCGATATAAACATCGTCAGACTCAGAATATAATGGTACGATTGCTTACTTTTAGGGTATTTATCTTATTGAAACGTTGTCATAGCTAATGCATGCATAAAGTTATACTAATTAGGGGCTCAACTGCCGTGTTGTATGTTCTAAAGCCTGAAGTGTTTTTAAAAATCTTTTCGCAGTGTTTATTCATAGTATGAAGACTCCATCGAAGAACATCAAGGCAAATTTCCCCATTCAACACTAGGTTGTTGTGATTGAGAGGTGAGTTTCAAAATGGCTTGCATTGTCTATTCTGTTCAGCTTTCATTGTTTCTTGCGCCTTTTTGCCACTGTTGCTTTAATCGTGAGTTAACAAACTCAGTGTGGACACAGGAAGTTTACCAAGAGTGAGATATTGGGGAGATACGCAGGTGCAAGTTTAAAAAAATGTGTATATATATATTTTGACAGTTGCTTACAGAGCATATCGGTGCATGCTAGTGGCAATATTAGTGCTTTATATCAAAATCACATTCATTGAGTCCTAGAAGTAAAGCAAATCCAAAACAACATGGAGACTCTGTAGTGCGTTTGAATGTGGTTTGGCCAGAGCTCAAGACTCTGGCTATATATCGGATATTGAAACCCAACTCTACTTCCAACAGATGTTAGGGTGTGTAACTAGACTTTCAGAACATGCCCACAGATATGGTTACTTCTCTGGAAATTCTCTTAAATATATTACTAAGTAATTCATTGTAGTATAATTCAGTCTGACTGAAATTGGGGTATATTCTAGGCCTGCCATGCACAGGAAGTTTCTTTCCACAGGCAGTCACCCTCAGAAACAGTTGAACTGGCCTATAAGCAAGCTGCTGTAAAAGCACCAACATGCGTTTTCACAAAACTCGCTGCATGCACCAGTCGGCATCCTACTGCACATTACCGTCCTTGCTACTTTCCACTACTTATTATAGGATAATATGTGACCTACCTTACATACACACTTTATGTACACTTTATGCACAATAAAGTGTATTGATTGTACACTCCCACCCCTCCACGGCCTTGTTTAATATGTAAAGAATGTTTGAACGTAATGTGTATAGTGTCTGTCTCCAACAATTATGTGTTTTATGTTGGTCTGTACCTGAGAGCCACAAACAGCCAGAGTCCAATTCCTTGTGTGTCTGAACATACTTGGCAAATAAAACCAATTCTGTTTCTAATTCTGATTCTGATATTTCCATCACATAAATAAGTAATGCATCACCCAAATTTGCTAGCAGTGCACTGTTTCCACATTAAGGGTTAGGATGAAAATTTTAAATGTATGTGTTGGATGCTGTCTGGTATATGTTGAACTGCTATGAAAGGCACATTATTCAAGGGTCATGCTGAGTTTGCATTAACTTTTTTTGCCTTCTTTCATTCACTGCAACCCTTATAGGGTTTCCATCTTGCACACTGTTCAGACAGTCTTGTAAAATGGCAGCAATTCCATCCAGTGGATCTCTGGTTGCTACCCATGACTACTACAGAAGTAAGAACCACGCTTTAACTATACTGTGTTACATTTGCCATTAATATCGCTGTCACAGTGACCATGATTGTTTTGCCATTTATCCACTTATTCCTACAAATTGTATGTTGCAAATACAAATGTTTCAGGGCGCATAGGATCTACTTCCAGCAATAGTTCCTGTGGCAGTTCAGATTATACTGGAGAAGTTATTCCACACCACCCAGGTACAAACAAATCACAAACTTATTTTAGTAAATAATTCAATTTCAATGGCTTTACAATTGCATAAAGATCTCTTGCATAATCACCAGGCTGTAAATCCTGATTAGCACTGCTTAATCACAGGTCTACCTAGACAAGACTCAGGACACTGGTGGGCCAGTTTTTTCTTTGGGAAGCAGAGTACACCTACTGGACATGACACCCAGCACAAGTGAGTCTAAGTGCAATCATCAAAGGCATGTATCCCTTTAATATCTTCACTAGTTTTTAACTGTGGTTTCTTTGGCAGGGCTGGGACCCACATTGTAACTAATGACAAGGTGACCTGCATTGCCAAGGAAATGGTGCTGCAGAGAAATCCGAGTGTAAGCAGCGATCACGGAAATCCCGAACCCAACTCTTCCCATGCCGCATAAGCGCACAATTCTTACAGCTACCAATTTAAATATCATTTTCCTTTCGACTGTTAGTGGAAATAGACTGCTTTTTGAGTTTTATGTTGCTCAGTCTGCTTTTTTACTGATGACCAAAAATATTTATTAAAAGAAAAAAAACACTTATTGTTATTGTTTGTTTATTTTTTTTTTAAATAAATTACTGAGATATATGGCACTAGATGTTCTCATGCAGCAATATAGCAATTTTGCTGCAATGTACAGCATATGACTAAGGGAATATATGCTTCAAATAGCAGTAGGTTGCCGAAACTATAAACAGCTACAGCAAGGTTTTCTTCATCGGGGATGTCACACATAAAATGTTCCATAAAGTTCGGGTATTTTACAAGCAAAGGTACAACTTAGTTGTTGAAAAATACAATGTGTGTTATTGCTGTGTGACTATTGACTGTCTGTCTGGCCTGACATGTTCTGCTTCATTGATTTAATAGTAAACACTGTCCATGCTTATTGTTTATTCCATCCAGTGCCTAGTGGTTTGATGGTGATGGAATGAATTGCCCAGCTTAATTTGCTTTGCATATTGCTTTAGAAGGTTTAGTTAATACCCGAAACCTCAACTCTTCCTAGAGTACTTAAATGTAGATGCAGAAACACCATGAGTTCTGTCTGAAAGCATGTGACTGTGTATATATATGTATTTTACTGCGGTCTGTTATTCAGTGCTTTTACTTAGGAAATTGATTAATTAGTTTTGAAGCACTAGATCCAGCCTTGGTGACTCTTTCTGTCCTAATCCAATTTTAGATGTAGATTTTGAAGTGTGGTTTGGGGGTTTTGTGCCACAAAAGCATCAGTGAGGTCAGTCAAAGAGGCCTGTTATGCAGTCCAGGTTACACCAAAAGTGATCAGCTTGTTTGAGGTCAGGCTTTGATACAGGCAACTCAGTTTCCTCTGTACCATCCTTGGAATAACATGTTTTTATGAGTCTCTTAGTTACAGTGAAGGGAATTCTTCATTCTAGAGTATACAGTACAAAGGCATTCCATACATATGTGTGTTGTATTGTCACCTTTATTCCAAGATTTAAATCTATGATTCCTCACAGCCATGTATTTTTGTCCCCTAGGACTCTAACCCTGCTTAAGAACAGCAGTCAGGAGTAAGCAGGCTTCAACCTGATTAAAATAGGTTAGCTAAGTAGGGACATCCACAGCTAATGCTATTTGTATAACAACACCTGTTTGGAAAAATAAGGTCACGGCAGTCTACTGAAACACAGCTGATAAGCACATCCCTCTTAAGACTATAGTCATATGTCAGCTACATCCCACTTTTTTTTTTTAACATATTCAACTCCTTTGTGTTTTCTTTCTCTTTTTGTCCTTTGTTTCATGTATTGCTTCCTGTTTTTGATCTACACTTATATTCCCATTTTATAATTAATCTAGTTTTTGTTGTCTGCCTGATTTTTGACCCCCATTGACAATGATTATAGGATTAGGAAAAAATCACACTAGTTGTAATTTAACTAAGAGTTATTAATTTGTATCATGTCTTATAAATGAATGTTACATACTTTTTTCCACAATTATGCTACAGCAGCATCCAACAGATTTTCCCAGGCCATACATATAAATTCAGTAAATTCATATTTAATGATAAAATATAATGTTTTCATTTGTGCTATCACTTACATGGTATCAATGCTGTCCAATTTTACACCTCATCTAAAAATAGAATGCTGTGCTTCCTATTTTTGTTCGATTAAAAACAAAACATCTTAGATTTGTAAAGCCTAAATGGAAAAATGAACAAATCACAATTTCAATTCAATTGCTACTGTGCTACTGTGCTAGTAACAGCTACTGTGCTAGTCTAGTAACAGATGTAAAATTACCACATGTCCTGAATATACCAAGCATGCTTTCAGGTCCAGACTGCAAGGTTACTGTGTACAAAGGTGAACTGACTCAGGCCAAGCATGCCAAACATGTTTAATGTCCTTGGGGAAATATTGTGATGTGTTTAATTTGGTGTGTGCACATGGCTGTTTGTTCACATGGGTTCCAAAACACAATGTGTGTTTCAAAACATAAATGTTAAAAATATTAGTTGTTTAAAATGCTGTATTGCTGCTGATTAATGACCATAATTTGGCATTTGATTTGAAATGAAGCCTAGTTTTGCCTGAGTTTGTGATCTAAGTGTGAAGTTGGCTGAACAGTTAAAGTTCAAGTTTGTCCAGACAGCATTAAAAATATATGTAGAAAACCTGGATGTGGATTGTGTAGAAGGGAGGAGTCAATGCGAAAAGTGAATGCATGGCTTATCCTTACAAGTACTTTCACATAGAGACATAACACAAACACACAAACCTTGACCTACTTCCTTGAACTTGCTTCTGTCACTTGCTGACAGGTTCAAACAGCAGCAACAGAATTTTACATTAAGTATGACATGAATGATGATGGACAAACAGCAGGAAAGTGGGTGAAAGTGTATGTGCTTACCTAAGGGAAAAAGAGCCTCTTCTACCCTTAAGCATTATCTCTTTGTTCCTACCCATGCATATTCATTTCACATACACTATGACACTGAATTACGGGCACCACAAAATATAAAACTCACTTTATTAGGAAACCCTGTACATTCAACCAATTATGTGGCAGCACAGACTTACCAAATTGGACATTTGCAGACTGGAAAAATACCGGGTAATTTTTCTAATCTTTATATCTCCAGTTTGGGTGATCCTTTGCCAGTAATAGCCTCAGATTTCTGTTTGTTGCTGACAGGAGTGGACTTCTGATGTTGTAGCACATCCAATTCAAGTTTGTTTTTTTTGTTTTTTTGTATGCTGAGATGCTTTTCTGCTCACCTGGTCTGTTTTCATTGGACCACTCCTAACTTGACATTTCCACACACAAAACTGTGACTCTTGCTTTTTTTTGTTTTTCAAACCATTCTGAGTAATTTATGAGATTTATGTGTTTGAAAATCCCAGGAGATCAGCAGTTTCTAAAATTCTCAAACCATTTGATACAAACAGAGATGATCATTTTTCTTTATTCTGTTGTTTGGTGTAAACAGGACCTGAAGCTGTTAACTAGTTCATGTAATCCCAACAGCATGTGGAATAAGCATGTTTCTGATGCAATCTGCATTCTTTGTATTGACCAAGTTAGAATAATACAGCAATAATCAAGCAGCAAACAAGATGAAAAAGTACACACAGTCATTCTGAAAGTCTGTCAGGGTGACAAGGTCATTCATTCACTTAATTAGGGGTGTTGATTATTTTTGGATGAACTGCTCTGCAATTCGCCTCCACTGGAACAGGACATCCAAAACCAGTTGCTTTATTAAGTAAGTACTGGTTGTGTAAAATTATATCCTCACATACCCTCTTGAAAGTGAAACACTCTTGAAAGTCTTATTCTGGAAGGTTCACAGGCAAATGTATTACATACATTATATGGCCAAACATTTCTGGACACCTGACCATCACTCCCATATGTTTTGAATTTTTTGAACACCATTCCAGATTGAGATTGAACACTATTTAAGATCCAGGCCACAAACATGTGCAGTGTTAATAAGAAGGCTTTCCACTAGATTTTGGAGTGTAGCTGTGAGGAATTGCCCATTCTGTCAATTCCCCAGCTAGTAGGTGATGGTCAGGGAGTTCACAAGCCTTTATCTCTGTCAGTTGTTATGAAACCAACCACTATAGCTGTAAACATTCTTCTGCAGTCTGAGTCAGACGTCTCACCTCTGAGAGTGTTCCTATGGATATAATTCTACTCAACCAGCACTTACTTAATAAAGCAAGAGTTGGTTTAGGATGTCCTGGTCCTTTTTGGTGGGGCCTAAAATAGGCTGGACAAAGATAGTCAGTACTGACTCAGTAGCCCTAATTAATTGGCTAACTAACCCTAAGATTAAGGAAGACAACACTGTGTAGACCTTAACAACATCTGGGACAGGTTGCACTGCATGCAACATCAGCATCAGGAGTGAATTTGATCTGAAAAGGCGATGAAACTATAAATAAATAGGTACATCGATAACAGATATATAAAGTATTACTCTCAGGATAACTAGTGGATTCTTTGTAACTGAGATTCTTAGCCTGACTTAGCCTGAATTGATTATTCTCTTATGGGTTAAACTCCATATTACTTAAAGCTTAGTTGACACTCTATGATTTTCTGCTGCCTTTAGTTAAAAATCCCACACTGTTATAGAAATTTTTAGGTTGCACTCCATGGAGGTCAATATATTATCATTATGAGCAAGCACAATGCTATGCAGTGAAGAGATCTGACAAGTAGGCTGTGTTATGTATTTATGTGTAGAATTTTCTGCACACCATCTATAATAAAGCGAGATACTAAAACTTATATTAAAAACTTATATTAGTATAGGGACATATATTATTATTATTGTTATTATTATTATTATTATTATTATTATTATTATTAACACCTGCATACTTATTAGCTAATCATTTTAACAGGAAAAAAAACCTGTGATACTTTGTTGACGAGAGAGTTCAGAGGAGAATGAGCAGACTGGTCTGAACCAACTGGAAGTCTACAGTAACACAAATAAATAGACCAGGTAATCCCCCATCCCCCTTATCTTCTCCTGCCCAGTTTGGGTGAGCCTGTGCACACAATAGCTTAAGGTATTTGTTTTGGCTGAGTTTTACATTTGCATAACAGGTGTTCATAATAAACTTGGGTTGAGTTTTTTTTTCATAAAGTGCTGGACATTTTCTCTCACTAACCTTGTTACCAGTCAGTCACAGAGCCTACTATACACGAATACAGTTACTGATCAGCAAAACCATTCTACAGATAAAAGATCACAGATTGACTATAAGTGGTGGGGCTATTGCAAATGCTAGTTATTCTAGGTGAGGCTCATGCGCACACATGCACGTGTATGTGCATTTGCATGTGCATGTGCATGGAAAAACCTTCCAACACAGTCAGATACTGATATTTGAATCAAGAATTGTAATAAATATTACTGTCATAAAGCCAATATTCACTGGAAATGTCTCACCAGCTTAATGCTAGCTCCAAGTGACATTGAACTATGGCGTCTGTTGAAGGCTGCCAGGTCAACCTAGTGATTGACAATGTTGGGTGTTAAGACCATGGGCAGAAATACTGTATTCAGACACAAGGTCACTCTTTAGTCATTTGCCTACCAACGCAAAAATCTCTTTTTACAGTGATTGCTAGAAAAAAAAGGCAGACACTCATTTCAGTGTGTCTTCTTGCATAAGGCAAATGGTTTAAAGTGACTGAAGCATAAAAGGGACCTCAAGGGTCTGACACACAAAAGGCAGATCCCATGCTGGGTGCTCAGGGATCTGTGGCAAATAGAGGTGCCATGACAAGCCAATGAGCCCCCAGAGAGATGCCTTTCAAGGCTGTGTTGTACACTGCAAAGGCTGCTAAATAAACCTTCAGAGTAGATTTCAGTAAGTCTTTCCTGTATTGTCTTTTGTGTTTTCATAATATATCTCCACACCAGAGTTTGTAGATTTATAGTAGTTTTATATAATATCAGTATTAGAATATTCTGATTGCTAGAGACTTCTGTAAGTCACTCTGGATAAGGAAAAATGCCATCAACGTACATGTAAATGGACAATTGTCAAGCAGTCAATTAAGGTAAGCTGAGCAGGTGCACACCTTCACAAAACAGCTGCTAGCGGCTATGTGGTTGGGATTTTTACATTCAGGATTTCCTGAGCCTTGAATCTGTTTTCGATTAACACATTGTGTTATAATAGGGTTAGTGCATACTTAATTCCCTAGTCCTACACAAGACCTGGGTCCACAAAATATCTCCAGTCATGCTCCTCTTACAGCTAGGTCATGTGCCACAACCTGCAGGCCACGATAATTTCAAAGCGTTACACTGCCTCTTAGCAGCATCTAAGACACAGACACCTCAAAGAGGTGACTGCATTAAGACTTAAGACTACATGAGACTTCATACAAGCCACTAAAATTTCATTGAAATATTTCATTCAATAATTTTGGAAAAATCAGTTATTCAAATAGCTCATTACCTCCATGTTAAAACACATTTGAAGCCCTCATTATGTCACCCATAGAACTCCATGTGACACACAGCTGCTATGGTCTCCTGTGGCAGATTCACACACAAAGTGCTTAAATTGTAGAAAAGGATATTGCTTTTTGGGCAACAAACATAATACAAATACATAATTTCTGGTCCTCTGAGGGTTTGTGAGAGTGTGTGCAAATGGGTTTTCATATAAAATATAGCTCTTTGATTGTCCTGCCTGGGTTCACAGGTTTTACTTGGGATACCGCTCAAAGTGGCATGACCTCATAACCATCTGAAAATTATTTAAAAAAAAAAAAAGTAATGAACATAACATTAACATCATGACATCTCAAACATAATCATGGTCAGACCGAGTGCTTGTGGCTGCAGTAGTATAACAGCCTGATAGAACTTAGTTGTTAAACTTGGTAAACTAGTTAATCTACTAAAACCTGTGAAGATAAAGGTTAGTCTGCAGACATACAGCAGCTGCTGGAGTCTTTTGTTTGTTGTTTTGGTAAATCCGAAGTCTTCTTGTGTGCTGATTCATTGTCACACTGCTGCTCTCTGGTGTATCTGCATGGTAGTTGTAGCACATGTCAGCTTAGTAGCAGCTGGTGAAAGTATTAGATCTATAATGTAGCATGTATTTAATATTTAGTGAAATGTTTTGTTATATATAGGAGATAATACAGATAAACACAGATGAAAGCTCATATGAAAACAGGCTATTTAGATAATTCTAAATCTCTATAAGTATATCTAAAACAGCATATATATCTTGATAGTAAAACTACACCAGCACAAAAACATACATGTTGTTTTTTCCCCTTATTTTTATGTACATTTTCACTAACCAAGCTCACTTACTAACCTGAGTAAACAATCTAAGTGAACATAATCTAATCTATGTAAAGTCATTAGAATATTACTTTAGGATAAGAAACATTTGTAAGCTTTTCTGGCTTTTGTGCTACTTTTTTTTGGGAAGTTTCTGTTTATTTATTTATTTTTTTAATAAAATATAGGATAAATAAATACAGAAATATTTAGATAAGCACCAACAGAAAACGCTTCTTAAAAATAAACAAATATATTGTAGAATTGTCTATCAAAGATGACATGCATTGGTCATATTAGTTTGCTTTGTAGTGAGCTGACCAGTAGATCCGTCACCAGCAAACACCCAGGAACACGGCGACCCCATTACCTGGTGCCAAAAGCAATTTCTGGTCTCAGAGCGATTTAGTATCCAAAAATACCAACCAAAAAAGAGAACATTACATATTCCCATCAGCTAAAGTCAAACTATGACTAGTGAATAACAGAGATTGAGCATCTTGCATCACTGGGGAATGGCATAGCCTACTTAATACTTGAAAAAAATGTCAGATTGATTTAACACTTGTTACTAACTGATAATTCTCTTGCCATTTCAACTTAATTGAATTTGTACAGGTGCAGACGCAACTATCTGTCCCTATTCCTTGTCCCACTCACCACTATTTAACCTTATAGAGATGTTTCTGACTACAGAGGAAAGCTTATCTTCAGCCAAACATTTACTTCCTGTATTGTGGAATAAATTAGAGTTTGATGTGTCTTTGTTTTTAGTATTATTAGTATTATTAGTACAAATTATTAGTTTTTTTTCCCAGCTGTCATTTTATTGTGATTAATATTTGAAAGTGTTGATTTAAAATGTAGCAAAGTTGGGAAATTAACATTGCATGGGAACTTAGATACCAGCAAAAATGTGGGCTCAAATCTGCTAAACCGGGAAACCTTGTAAGAGAAATAAATGGAAATATGGCCTCTATATTAAGATGAAGTGATGTCTTTCATTTCTATTTTTCCATTCTAAATATGTAATTTATGTGTCGATCTTGATGCATTAATGCCATGCTAATA
>JAOTRN010000031.1:3458396-3471181 GCA_028566695.1 Bagroides melapterus
TTTTTTCCCATCTCACAATTGGTAAGTGGAAACCCCAATCTTGACCAGGATACAGCAGCTACTGAAAATAAATGAATTAATTTTTTATTCCAACTATACTTTATTCAAAGTGTAGGGATTTTACAGTAAAAAATTTTAGATATTATATATCAGTATATCATATATGACTATCCACACTGTCAACCCCTAAAAAAATTGCCCTAAGTGTTTGTGTGTGTGTGTGTGTGTGTGTGTGTGTGTGTGTGTGTGTGTGTGTGTGTGTGTGTGTGTTTAGGCAACACAGCAATAATAAAGTCATTACTGCAGATGAATAAAGGTAACAAGAGAACATTACGGAGATTTCTGTTGTAATGACAATTCATGGCCAATAGATGACAGTACATTCACAAATTCATGCATTAAGACAACTTGAAAATATACAGACACAACCCTAGATTAATTTTTGCTCAGTTACTAAAGATTTTGCTAGGGTAAAGACATACAAATTAAATGTTATTAAAGGTCACGTTATTATAGGTCACAAATTCATATAAAACACTATGTGTATATGATATTGAGATAAAAAAATACATTTAGCTCAATATCATATACACTTTTATCACCTTTTTTTTATCAATAAAATGTGTAAACCTTCTCCCTGTTGTTACCTCCTCTTGTGCTAGAACCACATGGGCCCCTCTGAAGAGGAAACACAAAGACTCCACACAAAGCCAAAGCGTTTGTGTGACCCTGATGACCTTCAAATGCCCCCCTCCCCTGGCTACACACACCCCAATTCTCACAGCTTTTCACAAAACATGAGCATGCATAGACACATATGCAACACACGCAGAGAAATTGTCAAGCATAGATATACAGTATAATACAGTAAACTTGCTACTGCACTTTTTCACCTAAAATGTTTAATCTTTAACTATAAACTGAACACTGCCTTATCAAAGGCAACATATTTCCAAATAATTTACAATAATACTATTTGAAAAGTTAAAAGAAGTCAACATAGTGACTTTCCCTCTAAGAAAGGATCCCAGGTAGAAACTGTTTTTGAAAGGTTTGACCCTTAAAGATTTTCACCTTAGAATTTGCCTAACTGCATTTGGAATCTGGAACCATGAGGTCATGACAGTCTCAGGGTTTGTGTGTCACCAGGTGGAACTGAGGAAACCTCATATCAATAGTGCAATGTGTTCTTGATTAAATAATATGTCCAGACATCACTGAGAGAACATTATTGCCATGTTATCTGTTTAGTTGCTTTTTTTTCATTTACCTTGGGTTATTTTGCATCATTTTGTAATAGTATCTAATTATCATTCATTAATTAATCATATGGAGCCTGCACAGGAACACTGGGCATAAGGAAGGACTATTCATCCTGGCTGGGACACCAGTCCATCTAAGGGCACCATGCACAATTAAACAGTATTGTGTGTAATGTAATGTAATGTAGTGTAGCGCTAAATAAATTGCAGAAGCATAAGCAGAGCATCAAGATGAATCAGGCAGACTTATACAGCAAGAGGAACAACAACAATATAAATATGTCAGGCTCTGGACACCAGAACAACGCCAGGCAGCAGGAGGATGTACAGTTTGACGGCTTTGGAGGATATGAGGGTGTACAAGATCTCCTGATACTGAAACTAAAACTGTAGTGAAACCTGTAAGGGAGTATGGTGGTGGCAGATTGTGGCCAGTAAGCCGTTATCTTCAGTTGCAAATATCAACAGGAGGAAATGAGGAGGAAGAGCCCAAAGGCCCTAGGCATTTCAGGGGTGAGAACCATAGAAGTACTATAAACCTCAGGTCCCAAAGTGAAACCATCTACCTATTTCATAGTATTCATTCTTTCGGTTGAATGTAATCAATTAATAGTGTTTTGTGACTTTCTATGTGACTGGGTCACAAAATTGTATGCCCAAATTCACCACATACTTTCAGTCTTTTCTGTTGTAAGTTCTGTTGCAATCTCCCTTCTCCCCACCTCACACCTTTTAACTCTTTATCTCATTGGCTTTACAGCACTCTCTTTATTTAGTTTCTGAGAGCCAAATGTACCCCCTCCAACTTCTCTGCCATTGTTAGCTCCTTCAGGGGGGAGTGGTTAAATAGATCATTATTATTTAAAGTAAGACAGGAAAAGTTCTCCCATTCCAGACACATCTGAGCTGATTTGCTTCCCAAGCTGATACTGGGGTAACTTTCAAATACATCACTCTGTAATGCTTGCTTCTAACAACAAATGTAATCTCCTCAGTTTTCTATATTTCCATTCTCCTTGTTTCTTGTCTATGTAACTATCAACTTTAAAAAAGAAGCAGCCAGGTGTTTGTTTAATATTTGGTAGTATTTCTTTATTAGATCAGGTCATCAGTCCACATCAGAACCCATGGACCACCAGCAACAGAGAATAAATGTTCTAAATGGATTTCTAATCCACCATTTATTTAGCACACACATTTCAAATTGTAGAACCTGTGGAAGTAATTGTGTAATGTGCTACTACTGGCATGTGTGTTTACATAGTTTGTGTTTTATCAGGGACAATCAGTGTCCATAGTGTGGGTCTATAAACAGTAAGGAAACTGCCAAGAGAGTGAATCCATAATCAGAATAGAGCAGAAAATAAGAATAAGGAACAGTGGTCAAATAATGGTCAGTAATTCACAACAACTCTTCACAGAGATTTACAGATGAACAAGACAAGAGGGTATAAATAAGCAGAGCAGTTAAGATCATGCCCATGGAGGTAGGAAAGAAGCAGGTGCAAATGCAATGAGAGTTTATTTGGAAACACACAAACAAAACCAAATCATTAGGCCATGGCATAACCCACAGGCAAACAATTAGGTTAAATGCATTTTTCTGATTTGTTTATGATGTCTGTGATTAGAATTCAGGGAAATGAGAATGTGACAAAGTCCATCTGTGCTGAGATATGTAGTCCAATGCTGGCCATAGTAAAAGACTGCGTTGTGCTCTGGGAAACAGAGTTCTCTATGTAAACATGAATTGTCCTGACAGGTATAGAGTTATAAATAGGGTTATGAATCAATGAAAATACATTATATCAAATCAAAACAAAACAACACAAGAGCAGGTGCTGCAAACTAAGAGGGGAAATTAGTGACATGGTTCAGGTCTGCTATATTTAGAAAAAATTGCTATGTTTGGTGATTTTTGGTTACTCCTAAAAGGGCTTATTTCATGTAGGATGCTTCTGTCTGAGTGTTGCAACCATGTGTACTTTCATTTTCATTTAATCGAAATTCGTTTTTGTGTATTTGAATTGCAAATTGAACTTGACATACAGCATGGCCAATGACTGAGGCTCTCTACAGTGTCAATAGAGCTTGAAAAAGCTTGAAAAGCTCTTTGTCTTTCTGCTGAAGGTAAATCAAACACATCATTCTCAGATTACTTATTGATTTTGTGTATGCATTTTGAGTTTGATCTTTTGTGCTCATTTCTGAGGTTAATCTATTTACACAAGGAGCACATTGTCTATGTGATTCTTGATGCTCATATAAAAAAAAAATGATTAATAATCTTAATATATGACATATTTAGGTCTAGTGATTATGTTTACTACTATATAGCACATTGCAAATATCATGTCCTTTATCAGATCTTCTTGTATAGCTAGTAGTTAATTTATAGCTTTTAGCTATAACCCGTGACTATAACTAGATTGTAACTCTGTTACGTTGTTTAACAAAAACACAAGGAAAATTCTGATTTATTACTTTCCGATCTGCAAAATATTTTTGCAATTCAAGTGATTGTAATTTGTTAAGAGGAGACTAAACTCTAAACCCTAGACTCTACTCTTCACACATTGTACCTTCCATTCCCACAAGGAATGGGAGTGATGTAGCTAACTGAATAGGATTTGCTTGTTGGATAACGTGTAAAGATTTGTATGCTTAACAGGAAAAGCTGGGGTTGCGTACTATGTGTTTACCAAATAATAGTCAGCCAAGTTAGTTCAGGTCAAGTTTATTTTTAAAACAACAAAACCACCAGCCACTGCAAAACCACCAGCCACTATTTTGGTGTATGCCTTTAACCTAAGTTTCAAATGGCAATTTATTTGCACAGACTTAAACATTTTGAGATAAGGAAACATTTTGAGTTATTATATCAATACAATTTTAATAAGTCAACATATTACTCACAATATATTATTAAGAGTCTTATGGATTTTTACATTTTCTATCTTCTACCTTTAGTTGTTTAATAAGTAATGTCATGGTGTCCAAAATTAAGAACAATATTTTAGAATGTGCTCAACATGTTCATTAACATTCACAGTGCAGCACAGTCTCCAAGGGGAAGTTATAATATGGAAAAGCCAAGTTGTATTTTATGTTACCTTTTTTTTTAGCTATCTTTTGTGTACAACAAGCAACATTCCTCTCCCTTTTAGGTATCTAAATCTAGACAGAATCCGCGAATCTGTGGTGCACCTATTCAGTGACATTCACAGAGAGATACCTAAAATACGTTTTTTAAAAAATAATTCAAAGGAGCTCAGTAATGTATACATCAATATAAATTTAGTATTTGGGCCTTTAATAGCCTGCACGTCCGCGTTTAGCGACTTTAAATGTCAGTGCACTGGATAGAATTGTGGAGCGCCGCCATTTTCCTTCCTACGTAACAACCTTCACGTGTGGACTTTCGTCTATGCTTATTTAATATTCACGAAGACAGCGTTCCTCATTTTAAATCTCGTTATGTAGCCTTAACAAAACTATATCGGCAGGAAATAACCATTTGCTTTTACTCGACGTCTTTTTTTTTTTTTTTTAAATAACAGATACACAAGAGTTACACAAAACACTTTTGGAAATAGCCAAACACCACGAGAAGCTTAAACATCCGAAATAGAGAATATAAAATAAACAAAGAATACAGTCATCTAAGTGGATATCTACCAGATACATACATATAACGCTAAAAAAAATCGACTTAATCTAAATAAGTGAGAACTGAAAAAATCGACTGGCCTTAAATAAATATGCCTTTAGAAAAGAACTGTTTAACGACATATCTACAGCACAGTCGGTTTACATTTTTTATGCATCGCGAGTGTGCAACAACACGAGGCTCACTTTTAAAAAGTCCACAACTAAAAATTCACAATTTAACGTCGCTTCAGACTTAATTGGTCATGATGCATTGGCGACTTTGTTTATTCGATTATTAGACAACCAAAAAAATCAAACAAACAATTAACAATAAGGCCAAACCTACGCTCACGTATATGGGTTACATCTAAACTGATGTTCTACTACTTCATGGGCAGCATGGGTGCGGCTTCCTTGTATTTAAACTATAATCGTATTAAGTCATACGCGTAATCGAAAAATCCATTAATGACCCGGCCCAAATGTGTGAATGCAGTTAATGCTGTAGTATCTAAACAACACACAGACGACTCTATAGTATCTTGCAGTACGGTCGAGTAGCTATCAATTCTATATCATAGTAATTCGAGTAGTCATCGCCACGTGACCGCGTATTATACTAACTAAAATCTAGCATCATGAAGGGACCGCCCATTTCGCTTCCGCACCAATGACATCCAGCAAAATGAATAGGTTGGGGGACGTCAGGGGGTGAGGGAAGCAGCTATGCATTGGGGATTAGTTTCTAGAGTAGAGACTAGTGGCCTTCGGGAGGAAGAGCAAGCAGAGGTAGGACTGATTCAGTTTTATAAAGAACCGCGTGTTTACACATTTTCAGATCACGTTTATTAAAAGAGAGAAAACGTGAACATTTTGTATGCTACTGTCCGTTTATAGCAGTAGTAGAGAATGTATGGGCATATGCTACTCTCTAACACACAAAGACACAGTTCTTACACAAAAGGCTATCAAGCCGGCTTGTATACAATAAAACACAATGTCCTGCGTGTAGTAATACTGTTAACATTAATAATAATATTATTTTTGATAACATAAGTCTGTCTTTTTGGTATTTATGGAGAAAGCTGTAAACAGCGCTGTAGAAATCTTCGTCGGCAAGTTGATTAAGCACAAAACGAAAACAAAGCGATTTGGAGATCTTATAGTGGTTTTAACAAAACGATATGCAGAAACAACGATCTCGCTTTTACAAAGTAGCTCAAAACGGCCTTGCAATCTAATGTCTATTCAAATACATATTCCACAAAAGTGATTTTAAGTCGGACAGCTTTTATATGTATTTAGAAGCCTGTCTGTCCCAGCTTGGTGTTTATGCGTTCACTAACGGGTGGTCGGCTTCATTCAAATTCATTCAGTAAAAGACCGCCTTGGACCGTAGAAGTGGAGCCCAATAACTTCCTACCAAAGCGTGGAAAGTTCGCGGCAAAAACTGTCCCGCGAGATCTTTTTCTCTCGGCGCTACTCGCTGTGCATTGAAAGGGGAGGAGAAACAAATTATGGAGCTCAAAGTGTCGGAACTGACGAGGGCAAGAGGACGCCCTATGTTTGTTTGTTTTTTCATCCAAACTCAAAACCTGCATTAAAAGGTGTCACAGACGTGTCACAGCAAATCTGTGTCCAGATGTACTAAATAGTGCAGTAGTCTCTGTGTTTTCCTAGATTTTATATATATATATTCTGCGTTATTTATCCCTCAAGGAAATTTGCCTGGTGAAGAATATTGCACAAATACCTGTATATAAATACCCATTATAGAAATATACAAAATGCCTGTTCATAATATTAAAGGTCACATGTTTCTTTCAAATATGCGTTAGCTATTAAAGGCATTACTGATTAAGTAGTAAATAGACCAATCAGAATTGTTTGCTTTTACTATAAATAAAAAAGCACCGATTAGAAGGTAGGGTAGTGATTGCATGTATATCTGAATTAGAGAAATGCAGCTTGCAAAACAATATATTTGTTGAACACGAATTAATATGTAACAAACAGTAATAACACAATATTTAATCAACGACAAGATATAAAACAGCATGACTGCAAGTTGCTTTATACCACAATGTTGACATTTTGCAGTAGCTGAAAGTTCAGACATAATATGGTCAAATATTTTGTTTGTTTTACATGCCAAACTAGATAGAGCACTGTGTGTTGCCATGGTCCAAATTAGTAGTCCAGACTAGCTGTGGTATTATAATCCTTATTATTAGAAATGATTGTTTAAACAATATAATTATTTCAAATGTTTTTTTTTGTTTTTTTTCGTTGGCTTACAGGAAGCCAGAAAATGGCAACAATTATTAACCCGGAACAAGATGCACTTCAGGACAAATCTAGCCGCTATGAACTCCTGGCCTGGCTTAACAATACTCTTCAAACTAATTTTACTAAAATGGAAGACATATGCTCAGGTATGTGTTTTGCATTATACAAAAATTAAGCTTTAAAATCAAATTGAGACAATTAAATCCATTATGCACATTTTTTTTGCAGGGGCATGTTTTTGCCAGCTGATGGACTGGCTCTTTCCAGGGTCCATTGACATGGAGAAAGTGAAGTTTCAATGTGAGGACCAGGCAGACTTTCGCCACAACTATAATCTTTTGCAGGCAGCATTTAAACTAATGGATGTCACAAAAGTAAGGCTTTACGTCATTATGTCTGACCAGACCTTACATTTTATATATATTTGTATTGCATCTAAACATAAATCAGATTGAGATGTTGTGTGCTTCTTTTTACAGTCTATCCAAGTGGAAGAGCTCATAACAGGGAAATTCAGGCCTAATTTTACTTTTTTAAAGTGGTTTCGGAAGTTTTTCCAATCTAACTTGACTCGACCGGTATATAACCCCTTGGAGGCACGTAATGGACAAGAGATTGCACATGCACAACCCAGTTTTTACTCTTACCGCAGATCAAAATCATCAACAAGCCTCAATACATCTGGTAAGACTATATTTTTACAAAAATAATAAATAATAAAATACTGTAGGTGATCGGGTTAGATATCAGTTTTGAATCCTTTATTTTATAGTTTTCTAATTATATGTTATACTTTAACTTGTTATAACACATGAATATAATGTTGTATAATTAATTATCTTAATTATTCATTGGTGCAGGAAAAGGGAAACAGGATTCTGACTCAGATGAGGATATCACTGAAAAGAAGTCCATTACTTATGACCCCCACTGGCAAGAAACTTTCAGATGGATCAAACCCAGCACTCTGGGTGATATCTATGCATACTGTACAATCTGTGACTTAAATATTACTGTTTTTAACTCAGGACTGCTTGATTTAAAACACCACCAGCAGTGTAGAAATCACAAAATGCAAGAACTAAAAACCAGAAATGGAAACCAGGTGAATAATTTCACATGTAGTGAACTCATGATGCGCTTTATTCAAACGCACTGTCTGCCTTCTCACACTAAGATTTCCCAGCATACCGCCAGGCATGTTCTTGGATTACAGTATCCAAAAGATATTTCTTCTGCTGCTAAGAAGGTCCCTTACTGTGTCTACCTTTATGGACGAGTGGCACTAGATAAAGAGAGTGAGGAAGAGAACTACAGCTATGTAGTCCTTCTGGGGTTCTTTGATGAAAACGCTGCAAAACATCGCATTAGGATTCTTGATCTTTTTCAGTGTGAAGACTCTGAGGATGCTATTGCTGAGTCTTTGCAGGATATTTTTGAAAAATTTGAGTTACCTGTGAGTAACATGGCAGCTTTCTATGTTGATGACCAAGATGAGCTGTCTGGGAAGGTTTTCCTGAAACTGAAGAAACTCAATCCAAAAGCAGTTGCTCTTGGTGGTCTTTATTGCTTGGCAGATGCAGCCTGCAATGTGGGAGTAAAGGCTTTTTCTGAGGTTCAACAGTTTATTGTTAACGTTTATGAACATTGTTCTACTTGTTGCACTAAAAATGACAATCTCAAGGGATTGTTTGCTAGTGTTTGTTGCCTTGAAGGCTCTGTCCATACTCTCTCCCAGAACAGCAAAAAATTTTGCATCCTAATAAACAAGTTGCTTGAAATGTGGACAGACTTGATCTCATACTTCACTTCCTGCAGTGAGAATGATGACAAAGCTAAAGATATCTGCTCTCAGTTGGAGGATCCCAAACTCAAGATCACCTTTATGTTCCTGGACCATGCTTTTGGACCACTTAAAGTGTTTAATGAACGTTTGGAGAGACGTGAAGGTTTTGCTCGTGCAGACCTTGTTCAGATCCTGCGGGAAGCAAGTGGCCTACTTCGCTCCTATGCATCAACATTTCTTCATCCTCAGGCTGTGGTGCGTTTTCTGAAGGAACGAGACCAAGCCATCCTTGAGAACCCAAAGCTCCACCTTCCTAGTAATGAACTTAGCTTTGGTGGGGACGCAGTGGAGAACTTTATATCTGAAAGGGAAGCAGAGCTGACTGACTATCTGGAGGCATTTCAGGATGAGGGTATAGCTTTTTATAAGACAATAACAGCTTGCATTGCTCAGGGGCTGCCACTGAGCGATGGTATCCTGAGGAGTATGTCTCAACTTTTAAGCCCAGATGGAAGGTTAAAGATCACAAGCAAAGGTGTCGTAGAGCTTGGTGAACTGTTTGGTCTCTTAGCCAACCCAGAGCTATCTGCCCAGCTTAGAGATGAGTTTTTAGATTACCAGCTCATAGAGGAAGGAAGTACGGAAGACAGCGGTGAGAATGGACATGCAGAAGGCAAATCAGATAGCTTTCCTTATCCTTCCTTGGAGCATCATTGGAGGTCAGTCCTTAAGACCACTGCAAAAACATCTGTCTTCAGGAAACTTGTCCTTAGTGTATTAGCCTTGCCTTGTCCACCACTTGAAGCTGGGAAAGTCTTTGCTCAGGTATGCAGAAAAATGGTGTAGAAAATAGAAACTTATTTGTGTTTTGCTTTATAGATATTTGTCATAAATGTGTTGCCATAAGTGCTGTATGTATAATGCAATATAAATACTGATACATACATTAAATGAATATAGCCTCAATGAATATGAACACATTTTGCTAAATCTTGCAAAAACATTAACATGCTCTTAATTTGCCATCTATTAATATATGACAACTGTCCATCATACACAGGCAGTGGAGAATGGGGACATAAGCAAATTGCATGGCCATGTGGCCGACAGTGACTCCGATACCATCAAAGAAGCGGATTCCATTAATGACGATTCAACCTCAGAAGTCTCCAGCACTAAGATATCACCTGTCAGAAGCGAGAGGAACATGAAGACATCAGGTAAGCAGACAATGAAGTGAATTTTGACACATGAAGATAAAAAATTAGATATGCTAATTTGGCCTTTTTCTGCAGAGGAGGAAACTCTGATTATACTTTATCTATGCAAGCAGTAGATGGTAGCAGTTTTGTGATATTAGTTGCAGTTCATTTGTGTAGAAAGGTAAGACCCACGGACATATAGCTTCTTACACAGTGCACACATTTGTGTTTTTTCATGTGCCAATGCTACTCGTGGCTCATTTTGATATGTCTGATTAAATTAGCATGAAACAGAATTGTTACCTCAGTCAAATATTCACTGTACTATAGGATCTGTATGCTTAAACGATCAAATGACACAATTTGGAAACATCCAGGTCTCTAAAATCTCAGCTTCTGGTATTTACAACTGGAACCCTGTGGTTATAGGTTTTAAGGAACGTCCCTCATTGCCACTACCTTATTTCGGAGTGTGATGTTTAGAAAACTTGCTGTTGTTATGCCTTCATGGTGCTTCCAACACAGAAGTAAAACTTTTGTATTCAGCAAGAATTTGCTGCAGTAATATTCACATTAGCACTGTTACTGGTATGAAAGATTAGTTGTGTTGCAACTACAGTTGTACTGTTAGTTATACTGTTGTTCTTCTGCAACCACTAAAAAGTGTCCATGTGCTCCTAAAAGTCTTGATTTGTATTATACAACAGTATAGAATTAACACTTCCAATCACAGCCAGTGATCTTGCTCATGGAAGTCAGTTGGATTGATAGAAACAATATGCTGTTTTCCAGAGATGAGTGACCTTTCAGTCTCAGTGAAGCCATGCACGGTGCGACTGCAGAAGATAACCAATAAGACAGGTGTGAGCAGGACACAGTAAACAAGTGCTTTACAGTCAGAGCATCACTCTTCATAGCAAAGCACCTTATTTTATACTACTTCCATTATGTACAGGTGTTTCTAGCCTGTACTGATCAAATCTGTTGATCTATTCAAATGAAATGACAATCAGTGGACAATCTAAAGAAAATATTCTCTTATTGATCTTATAGATAAAAAGATTTTGAGCGATATAGATGTTCAGAACCGGTGGCTTGAATTTATCTATCTAATATTCTTTTCCAGTGTTGAAAATAAACAATGATGAGGACCAAGTCTTTACTGAAGATGATGTAGTATGGACCAATGGGGTAATTTTTTTTTATGTTTATAGATCTGAAAAAATTCCTATCCTTACGGCTATGCTCACTAATTTCCATGAAACACTATTAACCCTTCTTTCTGTCTTTCTTATTAGCACCTTTCTTTTTCTATCATACTTTGTATACACGTCACTCTATGGCACTAATGCTGGATGTGCCTGGCCTGAGTGAGGGTGTGTATGTTTGTTTGTTATCCCTCAGACCTCCATTAGGGGGATTTACGGTTGGGAAAGCAGTTTGCGACAGAAGCCGCAGGCACGCTCTCTTTTTGAGGCTGGGTCAGGCACTTGGGCCAAACCACAGAGCCTACAAATGGACAAAAAGGTAGAGGCGGTATGTACCTGCCCAAACTGAAGACAGGATTCTTTGCTGTATCATGATTGTGACAGCAGCCTTGGTTAAACGTGCATTGGTAGAGTTTGGGCACTAGCAATTCAACATACAAATCAACAAAACTATGGATTTGTGTCCATATTGACCCCATCTCCCATTTATGCACATGTAAACAATGCCTTACCTCCCAGAACCTATCCAACCAACATATATTTTTTTTATAAAGAAATACTCATTGAATCCTTGGGCATCCATCTGACCCAGTTGAGGGGAAACTTCGGAAACTTCCCTACAGATGCTTTATTAGCCGGCCTGTCTAACCAGTGTACTATCACTATTAACCTCTTTTCACTTGGTCATTTTTCAAAAAGTCGGCAATAAACATGAAATACTGGCAGAGCAAGTAACTGAATTGTTGCTGGGGCTGTTGATCCAAGTATTTTACCAGCAGATTTCTCCAACTTGGGAAAGCAGCTCCTATATTTGATTATTTGAGTTCATTGCACTTTGTTGCAGAAGATTGTTTTGTTTTGTTTTGTTTTTACCCCACATCAACAGTATCTGAAATATAGTGGCCATTTGAAATACACTGACCAACTGTATCCACCTTGTTGGCATTTCAAGACAAATTGGTATGGAGTGACGGGCCTTTGAAGGAAAATGCTACAACATGACTGACACTATGGATGTCCATCATGGCCCAACAAAGACCTGCATTTTTTTCTTTCTGCCATCCTTTCTCTTACATTTATCAGACTGTTTCAACAATTATATTTCATCATTTCCCCAGATGTTCCTAATATTCAGAACAATATTGACCAATGCACTTTTAATTGGCCTGCTGACTAATTGGCCCATTGGACCAACACTAGTTAATTAATTCTGTCTTGCTGCTGTCTTGTGAGCTGTATGTAACTTTTGCTTTGGATAAATAACTCTTATAACTCGCCCACTAAAGCACCAGCACCATGCTTTCTATCATTCTTACAAGTCTTTCTTTGTTTCATCCTTTCAGTTTCTGTTCATGTGCATCTTCAATGTACATATTATTCTGATTAA
>JAOTRN010000031.1:3492915-3507116 GCA_028566695.1 Bagroides melapterus
AGAGAGAGAGAGAGAGAGAGAGAGAGAGAATGAGCACACAATGCACAGTGTAAGAATGTCAGCTTCCATGTTATAGATCCATATTACAGAGGTAGATTTGTTGATACACATAATCATTATTTCCTTCTCCTTTTTGTAACCAGTTATACTCAATACGTTAACATAATACATAAAATAACATTAAGAATTCTGTAGTGAAATCCATGTGTGAAAGTGGATGGACTTGGCCCCTTACCTGTAATTCTACCTGTATTTGTCAATCATTAATTTCTCAGATCAGGAAGACAATCAGGAACTTCCTTAGCGCAGAGCAGATCCAACATATTTTGCTCCTCTTCTTCCCCCTTAAATTAGTCTAACCCAAGTTATAAAGGCCCAAATCCTGTTTTCGAGTCCTGAAATCTGAACAATGATCAGGAGAGAAGACAACTGCAGCCTGATGGGTGCTGAGATCCCACTTTCATCCGAGTTCTTCAAAGGTAGAGGACAAACCTTAAAGCTTTGCCTTCGTCATGCCTTGTTTAACTCCAATACACTGCTTTAGCAATCTGTAACTGTATGATGGAGCATAATAGTTATGTGTGGCTGAGTGTTTAACAAAAAAGATGCTTTTATTCGTACCACAGTTGTAAAGAGTATTTATAATTATTCTATAAAATGGATATAGTATTTGTTTCCACATTTTAGTTTTAAGTGAATTCTTTTTGTAAACATCAAACTCAGTTTTCATAGTTTTTAAATGTAACACTATATTTTGTAGGCAGTTTGATTAAAAAAACATATAAATCCTGACATTTTGTGAAGTTCTTTCAAGTACTCCCAAATGGCTATTAGCTGCGTTGTTGTGTTTTATCATTAAAATGCCAAACACTACACAATCTTGTGATAATATTCATTTACCTGTTTGTTTTCTGGTCGTATTGGTTTTCTACATAATATAATTTTGTTCATAATGGAGGGCTGTTATTAATGTTTTCTCTTCATGAAGTGATTAAAAACGAGCTGTGGTTGTACCTCGTCCCAGCCGCTCTGGCTGTCCTGTTACTGGCTCTCTTCCTGGAGGAGGTTGGCTTCTTCCTCCGCCACATGCCTTCATCCAGACGCAGGTGCCTCAGCCTGTGGATCCTGGGCATGTATCCGGTAAAACAACGCCTGTGATGGGTCACCATCACTCAGCAGATGGTTTTGTAATGTGATTTGCTTTGGATGCTTGATGATATTATTGCTATCCGTTCACATCAGGTCTTTGGCATGACCTCCATCATTGCACTATACGTACCTCGGTCCTCCTCGTTGTGCAATTTTATAGCTTCTTTGTAAGTGTCTTTGTAAGATAATGTGAAATCATCTGAAATCTACATATCTTTGCATGATACTGTGAGTACTTTGCTCAAACGTATACTTGTTATTGTCTTAAAGATATCACTCCATTACTCTGTTGAAGTTCATGGGCCTTATAGAAAACTTCTTTGGAGGCAAGGCCCGAATGTTTGAGGTTCTGGCGGGGGAACAAGTTTCTCCTGACCCTTTCCCCTGCTGTTGCTGCTGCTGTCTGCCCCTCATCAACATCAACAGGTAAAGTGGGGCACATCTACATGCTCATTTGTAATGCATTCAAGCATATGATGTTTGCTATAAGTATTACATTTTAAAGTCTTTAACTAAATATTTAATGAAGCCAGTTTGCTGTAACATCACACACACTTGTGTGCTACAGGACAAGTATGGGATGGATGATGGCTGCAGTCCTCCAGCTGTCTGTGGTCAGAACTCTTGTGTTCTTCATCACACTCGTCCTCTGGACTGACGAACAGTATGACTATGGGGATGTGAGTCTGCTGCCAACAAATCTAGTCCTTCTTGTTACTAATTTCGAAATTTACAATCTAATCATCTGTTGGTTACTGTCCTAATTCCTACAGACATTCAACCGCCTGTTTTCGAGGTGCAAAAACTCAGAATCTCAAAACACATAATTCCTTCACCAGTCAGTGGCACACGCAGGAAAAGTCTCCATTTCTTATTAAGTGTATAGAACCGTTTGAAATTTTCACAGTGATAATGGTACAACTATGTATTCTTAAAGAAAAAAATATGATGAAAATAAACTTCATCAACTAGCATATGAACAATGTATGAACTGTAACATTAAATATTAAATATTATTAATGTACCAATTGCTGTCCTGTAAGTGATTGTTCTTCTTATAAGAAGTTTCAAGTATTTTAGAATATAAAGCACTAATTTAACCAAATATTTTGAAAATTTATTTCAATATATTGCATGCTTATCCAACCTATTAACTACAAATTCTTTGTTTTTTTTTGTGTTCTTTATCTCAGGTTGATTCAGTTGATCCAAACATTTATGTAAATGCAATCATTGGTGTGTCCACCTTTTTGTCCTATTATGGCTACCTGCTGTTTTACAAGGCAACAAAGAGAGCGCTGCATGGCTATGGGCTTCGAGCCAAATTTGTTTGTATCATTGTTGTCTTAGTCCTGTGTGGACTTCAGAATGGAATTTTGGAAACTATGGGGGCACTAAATGTTGTCCCCTGTGCACTTCCATTCTCTGCTCTGTTTCGCTCTCAGTGTGAGTCCCTGCATCAAACCTAGACTTATTATATATTTGCTGAAATAATCACTGAACTCCTAATTTGAATTTCCTTTCTCTCTGTCTCAGTAATCTATCACTATTCAGTAATCGTGGAGATGTTCTGCATCAGCCTTTTTGCTCGCAACATATTCCGTAAAATTGAGCCCAGTCCAGAGGATGCATATAGCCTTGAGGAGGGAATCATCAGTCACAAGGCCAGTCAAACAGAAGCGCAGGTGCCTCTTGCAGTGCAGCTCAGCTCTCAGGCAGAGGAGCCATGGTGCTCTAACCCTGGTTACAGCAGCGATAGTGAAGACAGCCTGTGCAGAATCGAACATGCTCCGCTGGACCACTTTCCTTTTCCCTTACAGTCCAAACCTCTGGATTTGTCAGAGAGAGACGGCGATAAGCTACCTGAGGAGTGTAAGATCACAGAACCCTCAACCATAACAGTCAGTGCTGAGATCAACTATGTGGAAAATTCTGATGTCACTGTTGTATAACAGCAGACATATTAAGCCAGATAAAAACCACTGATTGTTATCTCTCTACTTTCAGCTCATGTCAGCAGCTGTGTTAAATCCATAAATGACAAAAAAGCACAGAACCTTGATAACTTCCGGTCACTGTGCTTCAATTAGTAAATGATTGTTTTAAGAAAGAACAAGTTTTACATAACTCAATTTTTTATGATGTATGTCATTGGAAAGTATTTTTTTCTTGATAAAATATTACAGATGTTTTGTATGATACCAAAACATTCAGTGTAGTATTTATATTGTTAAGTGTAGTATTTAAAATTTTCCATAATGATGTCATTTTCCATATTCTGTATAGAACTTAAACTCACTAATTCACAAACTAAATTAACAAATAAGTAATTTATTACAGAAACATCTCAAAACCAATAATCTACCTTAATAAGCAAACCATAATTACTATAAATAAGATATATTGTATAGTAGGCCTAATATGTTTTGTGCAATAAATGAAAACAAACAATTCTTATATATAGATAGATACATCAGAATCATTTATTTGATGATATATGATATGATAATTGTTTTTGAACTTGAAATTGATTGTGATTGGTTCATTCCGAACACAGCCCCATCCCTGGTGCGAATACTTATACAACCAGGTTTTTGAATTTTTTTTTATTGTACTATTTGTATTTGTACTTTCACATAGAGGATGGAAAACGTTTTGACATGATTTAAATTACATTTTAATGTTGTGACTATATGATTAATTCCCACAGCCACACTAAATCTGGAATGTCCATCAGGCATATATAGTTGTATTTATCAGGTGCCCACTTACTTGTAGCAATATAATGTAACACAAAGAAAAGATGTGGAATGCGTTAATAATGTTACATTTTTTTTTATAAGAATAAAATATGACAGAAGCTTCAATCAAAAGTTCTTTACTCAACTCAAAACTAACTGCAAAGTTAAAGATGCAATAATGTTTCAGTGCTTGGTCCCCTTAATTAAATACCCTGTTACTTCATATAGTAAGTCTAGAACCAGATTTATTGAGCTATCAAAGCCATCAAGCGCTGAAAGGTTTGCCTAAAACATGTAATGTGGTTTAGTATTAAAAGGGCACACTAAAGTAAAAATTTCCAATTGCTAGCACACAGGCTCACAAATGCATGAGTTATGGACCAAAATATGGCTGTGAAATATGGTTTGTTGGTTGGCTGCTTGGTTTGAGCCTGAAGACACCTGCAGATGGTCAATATTTTTGTTTTTCCAATTGACCCTGTTACTTCATATGGCAGTAATGATGTATTGCGCTAACCAAAATGCCCAACTGTATTTGTGAAGGTTTAACAAATCGAACTCTGTCTAAAAAGTGGACTTTCATAGTCAGTATAGAGTCTCAAAGGAAAAACGACTATATTTACCGTTCCCGACTGACGAACTTATCGACCAGTGTCAAACTAAAACAGACAGTGGACTGTGTAAAGAAATTACAAATCAGCCTGCTCAATTTAGAGCTTTTATTTGTCTGAGTGACTAGCGTTTGACATATATTTAAAATATGTAGACCACAAGTATTAAGAATATGTGTAAAATTTCGCAGATAATAAAAAACATTATCATGACTAAAAGGCTCACACCACTACGGATGTATTCTATACTGAATCATGAATCACTGATCACAAAATAACTGCCTTTAGTCAGAGGAAGAAGAATTGACCAATGAAAACCGAGTAGCTTTCTCTTGGCAACACCTCGGTCAATCACGAAAGTGTAATATTTACCTCACTTCCGGTATATTTGAGCCATGTTTACGAAGACTAGCAGAAGAAATGATGGCGCGGTGTTTAAAAGGTAAGTAACGCTGGTGCAGATGGTCATTATCCTAAACATGTCATTAAAAGTCAGTGATAGTGTATGACCACCATGCTTTAAAAAAATTGACATAAAAAGTAAATGTGAGAGAACTGCAGCGCTTTATTGAACATTAATGGACATTTATTGAACATTGACATTAAACACTGCAGTTCTTTTTCTTTTCGATGCAAACGAGCACTCGTTTTCTATTAGACAGGTATCAAATAGTTCCTAATGCATTTTCATGCTATTTTACACTCACGCTCTGAAGACTGCAGAGTGTCCTGCAAATACTCGTGGGATGACCTGCAGGTTATTTGTCGGACACAGAGGTTAGTGTGCAAGCAGCTGGCTGTGACCGAGCACGACTTCAATGACTATGTGGTGGAATACCTGTGTAATTATAGAAGAATTAAGGTGAGAGAACACTACAGGGGTGTACTGGTAAATTTATCATATTTAACAGATATTGCTGTTTTTAATATCATATGCGCCCCCTGTGTAGACTAAAGAGTTTTTCCTGGTAAAGTGGAAAGGTTACTCGGAGTCAGAAAAGACATGGGAACCGCACAGAAATCTTAAATGCCCCAAACTCCTCCAGCAGTTCCGGCAGGACATGCGGTTATCTCTGCTTCACACCGATATGCCCCTGGATTCGAGCTCACTAGATACCTCTGCAGTTTCTTTCATCATCCAGAGGGCCAAGCAGCGCTTGAAGCTGCGACGCTGGGAGGAAGAACTGAACCGAACCTGTCAGCACAAAGGGCGCATTTTTGTTAGGAATGATGTGGACCTGGACGGCCCTCCCAAAGACTTCACCTACATCAACAACTATAAAATTGGTGCAGGTGTGGAGCTCAACGAAGTAGCAGTAGGGTGTGAATGCACAGACTGTATTAAAGCGCCTGTAAACGGCTGTTGTGCTGGAGCATCTGATAACCGCACAGCGTATAATGACAACATGCAGGTGAAAATCAGGCCCGGTATGCCTATCTACGAGTGTAACTCACGGTGCCATTGTGGCACAGACTGCAGGAACAGAGTGGTACAGAGGGGCATCCAGTATGACTTGTGTATCTTTAAAACAGCTAATGGAAGAGGCTGGGGTGTGCGCACACTTGAGAGAATTCCCAAAAACTCTTTTGTTATGGAGTACCTTGGAGAGGTGAGCACTCTGTGTTTCACATGATTATTGGGAAGATGCATTTGCACAAAGAAACTTACATGTCAGGCACAGCTCATTTGTCAGATATAAAAGTTTACATCAGCTTGAGAGAAACAAGCAAAGTTGTAGAAAAACATAGGAAATAACTAAACACATGACCAATTGTGACCAATTATATATTGCTTTCTATACTGCTGCACTCCTATAGCTAGGGGCGATTTGTAGTATTGTACTCATAGCTTCAGGGTCCCAATAAAGAGGTTACTGAAGAATGAATGAATAAATTAAAGCAGAACCATTACTTAAGCCATATTTTTCTGCTGCTGTCTCTGGGGAAAAAAGCTTGTAAAATCATTTATTCATGGTCAAATTGATATACTTTATGTACTTGATTATTTTTGATTTTTTTGATTTTTTTTTGCTACTTTACTTTCTTTTGTAGAAATCAGGATCCACATTTTTAAGAATTATTCTTACATTGCTTTCTGTTGCACACTATCCCTGGTGTGATTTTTAAGGTCATCACCTCAGAGGAGGCTGAGAGAAGAGGACAGATGTATGATCAGCAGGGTGTCACCTACCTGTTTGATCTGGATTACGTGGCTGATGTCTTTACTGTGGATGCTGCCCACTACGGAAATATTTCCCACTTTGTCAACCACAGTGTGAGTGTGACTGATCATGCGCTGATTAGCTGTCAGTTTGGTATGTTATTGCAGAGCGTAACATTGCTCAGTCAATGACTTATTTATACAAATTAGATTATCTCCATTAAACAGCCTGCTGTGATATAGAGTCATAATGTGTTCATTTTACATCAGCCATGGACGAGATTTGTTACTTTAAATGATCTGGCCCTTGGCTTACCATGAAGTAGGTGTAATGTGTGTAATGTCATTAGATACTCTTTTTGACATTCAACTCCTTTTTGCCTTTTGTCTAGTTGCTCTTGTCTTCATCCCAATTATAACATACAGGACCATTTTGCATGCTATTTTGCATACTATATTGCAGTGCGACCCGAACTTGCAGGTGTATAACTTTTCATTGACAACTTGGACGAACGGCTTCCCCGGATTGCTTTCTTTGCGACACGAGCGATAAGGGCAGGAGAAGAACTTACTTTTGACTACAAAATGACAAGTAATCATGTGATCATTTTGCTACATTGCACTTTTTCAACATTTCAGAGCAAGCATATCTTGAAAGCTAGAACCAATAATACTTGAATGGCTTAATTATCAATGTGTTTGTGGTTTATTTAGTCTGCTGTGGCATTCTCTGTTTTACAGTTGATGAGGTAGATGCAGAAAGCAACAAAATGGACACTAAATTCAGCCTGGCAGGAATGCCTGACACACCTACCAATCGCGTCCGCATGGAGTGCAAGTGTGGAGTAGAGAGCTGCAGGAAATACTTGTTTTAGTCCTGCCTGCAAAAACAGTCTATCCACCTTATTTTTATGTTCTTCTCTCTACAGTTGATATAGATTTTATTTATTTAACACTTACCTTTTATATAGACTACATGCCCATTATTATTATTGGTGGTGGTGGTGGTGATAAAATCTGATTTCCTATTATTTTGACCAAAAAGAGACCAAAGTGTCTGCATTTTGTATATTTTTTGGTTATCACAACTCTAATTGTATCCAACTTTACTGCTTGAATTTTTACAGCACACTCTTGTGTATTTGCCACAACAGTGTACTGAAATTGAACTGAAATTGTATGTTATTCTGACCATTATTTTAAGTAAAGCTCTCTAGTGAAAAATGCATTAATTTTATTCCGTTATTCATCCTTAATAACCACTTTGTACTTCTTTGGGGATCCAGATCTTTGGATTAGACTCAAGTTTCTCCCAAGGCTATAGATAAAAAAAATGTCTAAAAGCAGTATTCAAGACAAGAAACTGTGACACTCGCAGGTGGTGTCTCATAATTTGAAGGGCCAGGGTTTAATCCTGAATTACTGTGCCCCTAATGACTACATGCATTTTCTCTGGGATTTCTAGTTTTCTCCCAAGTCCCAAAAACATGCTTATAGGTAGATTGGCAATGCTAAATTGCACCTGGGTGGGCATTAATGTGATGGACTGATGTATTCCTGCCATGTGCCCTGGGACTCCAGATTCATCACAACAAAGTCAAGTAAAGAAGCTTTTATTATTTCAACCCTATATAGCTTACACAGTACACAGTGAAATGAGAGGTTTCTCCAGGAAAAGACAGAGCTACCAAGAACCCTGTTACTAAAGAGAATGAATAAATTTTCTAGACTGTTTGATATATTTTGGTAAACTCATGAACCTGTGATGAACCTAGGATGCACAGCAATGTGAATTTGGCCCCTTTGTGCTAAGGAGTCTTTTTAAGATATGGTTGTATCCTCCATTAAAAGGCAGGTATACCACTAAAGTGCATTGTAGTGTCTTTGTCCTAAAGAAGCCTGGTACAGCCAGCAGATGGTGCCAATGTATTCCTCAAGCTGTGATGCATGCAAATGAACCAAAGCATCATTGTTTGTGGGTCAATTACATGAGCGTTTGCTGGAACTGCATTCAAGTGAAAACAGCATGCACAACACATTTTAATGAAGATGTAATCGATCTGTAATGCTTTCTATACTTTGTTAGTTATTAAACATGAAGGATATTGTTTTATAATGCTAACATTTAGGCAGTTATTTGTACACTGACAAATTGCACCACAAATTCAGTTAAACCAAGTGTCAAACACAAGGCCCGTGTGCCAAATCCTGCTGGCTTGCTCCATTTGGCCTCTGTGGACTTGGAAAATAGTGAAATGGCCCACAGTAGGCCTGCACTACTGCTTGACTTTTTCACACTATCCAAAATTACAGCAGGACTGTAAGCATAGGGACCACAATTGTGCTGTGAGTGTGAACATATCTTGCACTGCGTAACTAAAACTGATGATTTCTAAAATACACAAAGGGTATTTACTGTGAATTTACTGCATACTTCTGTCTATATATGCTCTCTGGTTTCTGTCATGGTTGACTTGAACACAGTCTGATGTGTATTTTGAAATCAACACATGCTTAGTTTTAGCTGTTTAGTAGTTTTTAGCCAAACTAAAAATTTTCAAATCGAGTTTTAAAATGGAGTATTTGAGTATTAAGATACTGTTGTGTGTGAAAATTCTAGTAGATCAGCAGTAATACTCATATCAGCACATCTGGTACTAACAGCTACACCATAGAGATCATCATTTTTCTTTATTCTGAAGTTTAATGTGAACATTAACTCTTGACCTGTATCTGCAGGATTTTATGCATTGTGTTGCCATATGATTGGATGATTAGATAACTGCATGAATGCATAATGTTCCTAATAAAGTCGTTATTGAGTGAGACTTCAGTTATGGCCCTTACCATCTTACCATAATACTGATGTGGCCAGGGCAGAATTTGAGTTTAACACTGGTGAGTTAAACAGAGGTCTCATAATCAAGCATTCGCAATGCAGTGCTATAATGTTATGAGCACTATTTATTCTGCATGCACTGTTAGTGTTGTCTTTCTCTGGTTTGGATTGTGTTAGGATGCCTGTGACTACTACATTCAGACACATATAAATGACTGAGCCATTTGTATTTTGTTTCATTTTCCAATAAAGATTTGCCTTCCAAAGAGAAATTCAGTCTGTCTCTCAACCTTTTTTCCTTGATATCACTTTCTACATGAATTAATGACTTGCATATAAAAATTGGAGACAGAATAACATTCCTGTACAGGTTTGTGAGGCTCTTTTCTATTTAGGTGCTTTGGTAGTACAGTTGGTCTTCCTGAGCATAATGAACTTCAGCGTCTTCAGTTTACGTCAGTCAGCAGTATGTTACTAGCCAAAGGTCTACATTCTCTGACCTCCATCTATCTTTCCTTCTGTTCATCTCTTGCCTTTGATCTTTCTCTTAGCATATCTATTCTTCTCTTCTTCCATGTCCTGTCCAAACTCAGTACCTCTTTCTGTCCTTCGTTTTTCATGCTATAGCATCTCCACAGCATGATTTTTACTTGGGCTGAGTACAGGATTCTCCCTGGACATTATTGGATTTGGTGGATTTATGGTGGATCAGTCCTAAGTGTGGAGTCTGTGATGCCAGAAGCTGAGCTCAGTCATATGGACACAGAGTTTGGACATCACAACCCTTACACAGATGGCAGAGTGAATTAGTGTTGGTTAAAGTCCCATTCAGATCTCAGTTCTCTTATTTTATGTCATTATTATGTTTTTTTCCACCAAATATTATCAAGGTTGTCACAATTTAGTAAAAAATATTATAGTGTTTTAAACACCCATGAGAGAATTTCACCATTTGCCCCAAAACTACTGAACTATTCCACATTGTTCAGAATTCAAATTAAAATGTATTAAAATGGTATTTTAAGCAATTTGTCTAACAGCTAAAGGTGAAAAAAATTATTTTATTGTGTCATTAAAAAAACATGAACAACAACAACCCAGACGTAGTATTCACCCATCTGCACCATTTCTTGCTAGAATGACTGTTGGCTGCAATTTCAGCTTTAAGTGTTTTAAGTCAGCTTAAGCACACCTGAATCCTGATATTTTTGCCCATTCATTTTCTTACTCAAGTTCTCTTGGCTGCAGACTGTTGAGGAACAGACATTTTTCACGTCTTGTCACGTTCTCTAAAGGACCAAGGTACCACATTTAGATACTTGAATGATACCTTTCCGTAACTTCTGTAACCATTGTTTTTTCCGGACTTCTTTGGATGGCTTCTTGGACTTTCCATTAATAAAGTATTATAAACTCAGATGGTGTAGCTTTTAGTGTCTTTGTTCATGTAACAGTAGTTAGTAGAGAATAATATTAGCCTATACAATTATTATATTCGCTGTAAAATCATGGCAGAAGCCAGCGTGGATGTGGATAGAACATGTATAGCCATTCTATTCATTCATTCATTCATGCATTTATTCATTTATGAGCAGTAACTGCTATTTCCTGATCCAGGTCATGGTGGTCACATTGCTTATCATGTGACGTGAATACACGGTGCACACCCACACATTTGCAGTCATACCCAATAAAAAACTTGCATAATTCATATGAGGATCTTCCAACAGGTAAAAATTTGATTTGTGTGACTGATAATAACGTATCATTGAATAATAAATAGCGGCTTAGTGACATTTTGCATTAATGATTGATAAATGATGTAAAAATACTTTAATAGCAGAGTCAGAGGTTGAGTTCTTACTGTAAGCAACAACTGACTGTCATGCACACCTCTATATCTGGCTTACTGCATCTGATTCACTGTTGCTTCTATCCTGACAGCATTAAGAGTAGGCAGCTGTGCCATCTAGCATGTTTCTTTATTCCTTGTGGGACATAATATCAGGATGAAACCGAAAGAATCTTCATTGTTAAAAATGAGCCATGTCTGAAATCTTTGGTGGTAAGTACATCTGAGTCCTTTGCTGTCATATGTTGTTATTTTGTCATTTCAATTGAAATTATATAGTGAGTCTTTTGTGATTTACTGGCAGAAAAAATTAAACAAAAACAACTTAAGGAGGAAAAGAAAACAAATTATTATGATGCGGGTTCTGTATTGCAGCTCTTAATGTAGCAGCTTGTGTCTGGAAGCACAAATCTCAGTTCCAGCCTGCAGCTATCCAGTTGTTATGTACAGGTAGACCACGTATGTAAAGATGCATCGCCTTTGGAACAAAGTGTACACAACATTAACAGTCCAAAACGCAACAAAAGTAAACTTTTATTGTCATGTCGGGTGGGAAAACCCTTTAATTTACAGAACAAGTTATCTGAATCTGAAATCGAACTTGACATTCTAGCTCATTTTTTCCCCTCTCCTTTCTTATCATTTATCATACACTCATGAAAAATCTGACTCCACAGTTGAACACAGTTTTGTCATATATCTCAGATCATTCACATTTTCAACCTTTGTGGTAGACGAGGTGTTAAAATCTTTTTGATGTTTGTCTTTGTTTTTGAAGTGAAAATGATTTCATAAGGAAGGAGTGGCACAATTAACAAATCAAAAGAGTGGTGAAACAAATGTGATAGAGGTTTCGAAATAAACCAACCAAGAGAGGCACTTAATTCATACTGATATGGAGATTTGCTGACTTTCAAATCAAATTAGAAATCAAATTAGAGATAAATAAATCCGGAAAATGGATGTCATATCTCAGGCAGGGCTTGACATGCATGTTGACACCATGTTATGGTGTTTCTGTTATGCACATTGTACTAAACATGTTTACTTAAAAATCCATTTTAGCTTGTGCTAAGAGGCAAGTCTGTAGACACAAGCTCAGCTTAATCCTAGACTGAAAATAAATCTTATTGAATCACTATGGTCATTTAGACCCAGTTTATGTTTTAACTGGATTCACAAATTTTGCACTTAACAATATTAAACTGAACCACAACTGATGCCTATAAATATTCATTTGTGAATCATATTCCTGTCTGTTCATTTGCATTTCAATTATTCTCTCTTTTATTCCTTGTAATCACTGTGACAATGAAATTGGCAGACAATTAGAGATAACAGTTGTGGGAATAGTGCAGTTTACAGCCTTAAAGCTAATAGAAATGTTACATGGAACAAAATTCTGCCTTTAATCAATTATTTCATAAAGGTGATATACTTGCTGAGCTACCACTTTAGTTATATTCCCTGGGACTTGTGGGTATTTTAAGAATCATTAAGTAAATCAGTTAATACTATTCCTCTCATTTTAAAACCCTCTTCAAATGCAGAGCAGAGCAGATGAGTGCTTCAGGTTAGTTGTACATTTATGTTCACTGCGATTTGGATTCATTTGGTGGAAAGTGAATTGATCAACTGTAGGAGTGACATTTTTCATCAAGTTGTTCATTTCTGACCATACCATGCTTGATGTGGCTTCATACCTAGCAGACCCTCCCCCCCGGCCCTGTCCCAAATCCTCTCCCACATTCATACTTGGCATAAACAATCACTCACACATGCGTGGTAAAAAGATGATAACCAAGAGTCCATCCCTTTCCCTCCCCCCAGTTTGACATTAGTCCATAGTCCATATAATACACAGGAAATCACACAGAGGTCACAGTTATTTTACAAAAGATAGAATGCCTGAAGCAACTAAAAATGTTCTACCAGGCATTTTTGCTTGTTACAAAAAAATCACTCCCTGTTCACCCACCCACATGCCCTCCCTCCCAAACACCAATATGAGCACTTATTCTTTTTTCTTATCCTTTCAACATATGAATACACACAATATCACCAACCTTCACTTGCATCGTTTTCTCCCACCCTCAAAGATAAGAAGAAGGAGAAAAAAAGAAAAAAAAAACAAATAAACAAAAATGTCTCAAAGAATTCCACAAGGATGAAGGAAGTTCCTTTTAATTCCACTTGGAAATCAAGTTTTGGAATTCAAGTCTTTCCATTGAACTGTGCAAAACTGTACACATTAGTGTCACAATTTGGCAATTAGTTTCCAGCTAGTTTAGTGCCCTTTTGATGCATTTTTCTTCTTGACCTCAGTTTGTATGGTTGTGACGGGGAGTGAAGAATGTCCTCCAATAGTCAGCAAAGACACAGTGTTGTATTTCCCCAACATTCATCCCCCACCCCACCCCCAATGTCTTTAGAGGCATAGAGCTGTCAAATCCTCCTTACATCTGTAATGTTAAACCTTCATAATTGACTAAGGCAATAGATGCAAATAACAATAAGAATTCTCCCCATTTTAGTAGTTGGGTGGGTGGATTTAGCTCTTGGTGTAGATGCCATTCATTTTCCTGATATTCTATTTTGTTTGTTTCTTCTTTTTTTTTTTTTTTAATTTGATCTTGCAAAATTTGGAGCAGAAAGGAATTAGACCATCCCAAGCTGAACCTGACTACCTCAATTACCTGCTCTCTGTAACATTCAGCTAAATATTACAATCGCTGTGTCTACATCATTCTATCAATCAACATTCTACTCCCTGGGGGGGGGTGGGGGGGGGGGGGGGGGGGGGGGGGGGGGGGGGGGGGGGGGGGGGGGGGGGGGGGGGGGGGGGGGG
>JAOTRN010000031.1:3517257-3561208 GCA_028566695.1 Bagroides melapterus
ACATCATAAACTTATATAACAAAATTTGTACTACAGATAATATGGTGCCTAAGACTTTTGCACAGTACTGTATATATTACAATTTTGTCTTCATATTATGTACTTTTAGAGTATTATGAAAGAGGAAAATACTATCAGTGCAATAATATTATGCAAACTAGAAACTAATAGAACTAAATAGGACCAAGAACTTTAAATTAAAAATCTCCTCACATCTCCTCCTTACATTCACATTCACATCTATCTGTCCAGCAAGAGAATTTCATCAACCTCAATGATATTTGATATTTTGCTTTCAATACGAATTAACTGTGAATCCACTGTAACCAGCAAAGGCATGCAGTCAGGATGTTGTGTGTTTAAATATAAGGCCCAAATGATGACATTGTGGGTAATTACACCATTTTATTTCTGACATATAGTTCTAGATAATAGATTATTTTAGAAATTCATTTAAATTAAATTAATGTGTTTACATTAAACAACACTTGTCAGAGACATTTTTATATTACTATAAGCATACATGTGATAGTTGGCAGTACTAAGAGATAAAGATGTAATGTAGGTACCAAAGTAACAACTGTGCACTAATGAGGCCTGATCTGAATGTACTAGCATCTTTATTCACTCACTATTCCTCTACATTGTTGAATTGTTTCATGCTAAGTGAAAATAAATATACTGTATAGTATTTGAGGAAAAAAGTGCTTTAACATTTCAACTCTGTATGAACGCAATGGGAAATGCATACACACAGACTGTATCCTTTAAGAACACGTAAATGCACCTCTAAATGCTAGGGATCATATATTTGTGAGTGTTGTATATTTTCACATATTTGATCATTGTAAACATAACTTTTCTATTTGGCATAGGGAGCATGTGCAAATTGCATAAAGTAGAGGTGTGCTTAAGGAATTAAATCAGTTCCTTGGGGAAAAGTATTAACAATCAAATATTCACCGATTCATGTAAATATCATCAGCGGTAGAGTGCCCCCTTTAGTGTAGTTTTAGCAACGCCTTCTACAGTATACTAACCTCTGTAAGGTGCATTTGAAAGTTATTTGGCTATACTTTTTTAATAAATACAATTGTATAATAATATATGTTATATAATTAGAAATATATTTAATACTAATCAGAAAAGGACACATTGTGTCTGTCTTTTAAACTGTTTTCCACTTTTTTCCTGATGATAAGTCAGTGTGCAGCTGCATTTCTTCAGAATGCTGACTGATTACAGAAACACATACTAAATCCACCTGGCAAGTTAGTGGACCTGCTTTGTTAAACATGGAGCCTTTGCCACCTTTTGGAGTGTACTTGATGAAAATGACGGTGTTTGGTAAGCCAGCTCACTCAGTAGGCTCTTGTTGCCAGAGCATTAAGTCTATCTGTAAGTTGCTGGTAAAAAGGTGGTTTGTCTCTGCATGACATAGTGCCCTTATGGCTGCCAGAACAGCTGTTGGAACTGCTGGAAGCCCTGAGAGCAGATGGCCACATCACACAAAAAGGAAAAACAGCTTAGTACATACTGTACCACTCAGACACTCAGAAGAATTAAACACTGATGATGCAGTGGCCAGGATTACTTTAAGAGAATTAAGTGAAACCCGTTCTATATTTGTATATGTATATTACATGTGATTATATACTCACTGGCTACTTTATTAGGAACACACGTACACCTGCTTATTCAATGCGATTGTCCAATTAGTGAATCACGTGGCAGCAAAATGCAAAAATCATGCAGATACAGCTTAAGAGCTTAAGTTAATGTTCATGAAACATCAGACTGAGGAGAAATGTTATTTCAGTGAATTTGACCATTCACTGGTTGTTGGTTGTTGATTCCACACGGGCTGGTTTGAGTATTTCACAAAACAGTGTCTACACAGAATGCTGACTAGCTGACGTGAAAAATGGTGCCAGGCAAGAACAGATCTGACAGCATACTGGCTACAGATACACTAAAACTGGACAGTTACAGATTAGAAAAAGCAGGGAATTTTTCCCAACTTGTCATATCAGCTCTTTGTGTCTGCATGGGTTTTCTCCAGTTTTCTCCAGATTTTGTTCCATTGCCAACAACATGCCAGGAGATAAATTAGCTACTCTAATTTGACCATAGTTGTGGTTGAGTGTGCAAAATTATGCTTGATGCTCTGCGATGGACCGGTGCCCCATTCACAGTGTGTTCCCACCAATGTTCCTTTGGGTTCACCATGGCCCAGACCATGATAAAGCAGTTTCTGAAGCATTACTTAATGAACAGAAGCTCACAGAATTGTACTGCTGCAAAGAGCAATGATTTTTCTTTCTAACAGATTAAAAAAAATTAATACTGTAAAGTAAGCATGTGTGTGTGTATGTATGTATGTATGTACTGTATGTATGTATGTATGTATGTTTGTATGTATGTATGTACATACGTGTGTGTGTGTGTGTGTGTGTGTGTGTGTGTGTGTGTGTGTGTTCAGATCTGTCTAGAAAATAAGGACATGTTTCTGAAAAGCTTATGATTCATGTAAACGAAAGTGTTTGTCATTGCACATTTGCCAGCACACATGTTTTGACAGAAATAAAAATGCAAAAGTCAACATACAGACACTGTGGTAACATTTGCTAACCACAAAAAAATAAAAAATATGAACAAAACAGGCCGTCAGCATGACAGTGCACGTCATTTGCCGCATAAGGACAGTCCCACAATGTGATGTTTTCAAGATTTTTGTTGCCTTTCCGTTTGTGGTTTATTAACTTCTGCACGTGAATTTAAATTGCAAACATGTTTATTGTGTTCCACAAAAACATAACTAAACTGACAAGGAAATTTCCCTTGTGTCAAAAAAAAAAATGCTATTTTAAATAGATGTTGAATATAATTAATAACAGTGACACTGCTGGTGATAACAGTTGTGGTGTTAATAAGAAATATAATCCTTTAGTGTGTGGTTGCAATAAGGTCACAATCAAAATATGTGAAACGATTCTTTGACCCACGTCCCGATTCACACACTCACGCAAAAGAAAATGTACACTCTTTTCTAATAACCATATTGCTAAAGTAGTGGCATAAATACCCCATACTATAACTGAAAAGCTTATATGAGTCAGTGAGTTTCAGCTACACATTATATCAGCTAAATGAACTTCACACATACAAGGGAAAATAAGTCAGAAATGCATGAGTCAAATGATAAACATAATTAGAGGAAAATTGCTAGAAAATATTTGTAGCATTACGCCATGAAACTGAAATGGGATTATGTTTTTTGAATCTGTACAAAATACCATATAATATTGAGGTGAAAAGAAGATTTTAAGAAGGTTTGCAAAATGATTTTGTTCCTGGAAGGTCTCATAGTTTGTTAGAGAACAAACCTACAGCTAAATTAAACAGTATTAGGATCACCAAGACCAAAGTGCTATTAGAACAAGTCCAAGACAAAGTATTAAAATATTGATGATAAAATTTACATTTATCTTTTATGACTTTATTCTCAATATATAAAAAATACAAACAAAAAAGAGCTAGTATAATTGTTATAGTATTAAAATAAATTTCCCAAACTTGGCTCATGACATATTTCATGAAGTAATATTAAATCACTGTTAAATAATAAGAAGAAAATAGTACAACTATGACACATGAAGTTAAGTAGGTCATTAGTCAGAGAAGAAACCAATGACCCTATACAAAATTCTCTAATTAGAAGGTTAGTGGTTGCAGAATGTGTGGGGTTTTGTTAGATGACACTCTTACCACATTGAAGCATGGTGGTGGTAGCGTTCTCTTCTGGGAATGCCTTTCTTCAGTAGAGACAGGGAAACTGGTCTCGAAACAAGGTAGCCTGGATGGATCCAAATGCAGGGCAATGTTAGAAGCAATACTTATACAACCAACCAAAAATATGCATTTTAGAAATATTGACACGTAAATGGAAGAAATGCCAAATAAGTCCATTTCAAATCTCACATGTAACATTATAAATTCAATATAAATAGGGCAGCAGGGCATGATAGATAGATAGATAGATAGACAGACAGACAGATCAATTGTTGTTGAAACATTTTTCATAGACGTGCTATTTGGGAATGTTGATTCTTTAACTATTTATATTCTTGCCACAATCATCATCATCATCATCATCAACTACAACAACAATTTTTTTCCCCCTCCACCAACAACCTGTCCTAAAACATTAATGGTTACAGTAGTCCCTTTTTTTTTTTTTTTTTTTATCTCTGTGACATTATCTAAAATAGTTTAAGAATCAATAAACAAAACCATTTTATGTTAAATTTGAATTATCCTCACAATCTTTGAAGTATTTTCAAAATTATTTCTAAAAAAATAATTATTATTCTTATTGAATGTCTTATTGACATTTACTCAATTTACTTGAATATTTATTCATGTAGTATAAATATTTTTGTAGCATCTGTCATTTAAATAAAACAAGTTACACTTGCCATTAATACTTCTGTGTTCAGCAAATCACATAGAAATAATTAATAAATGTTCTGATTTGTCTCCTTAAAAAATATAATATAAAAAAATTAAACTGACACGTTTATAACCGAGAGTGAACACTGGTTGGCAAAATGCTTTTGCTTTCATGGTTTTATTACACTTTTATTTTCATTGTCGATTTGGACATTTTGAACAGACAATTTATTTTATATTCCGACAGTTCATTATATTGTACATAATTGTGCACTGCATTCTAATTTCCTTAATTTGGCATTTTTTAATTCGAAAATTCAGTGATTTAATGATAAAGCCTTGAAACTTTGACATTACAGCTGATGCCACTTTTCAGTGTTTTTTTTAATACTTCCAAGCAATATTTTATCGTCAACCACATACATTAATAAGATTTATAACAATTACTCATTTTTCCCTTCTCAAGAAAGTCAAGTAGTCCATCTGACTATAAATACAGATGGACACAGAGATTGTGCTGCATAATTTTCTGAGAAGGAGACAGGTTCTCAGGTAAGTCACAGAAAGCTTTCTTTCCACTGCTGACTAAGGCACATTTCTTTACATGTTTAGAATGACTATACATTTAAACCAATAATTAGCGAAGAAAGTGGAATAGATTTTGTTAAGTATCTCATTTAATAGTAATATTTATAGCACTTCCCTTTACAACTGACCAAAGGTCAACCTCTTCAGTGACAGCAGCAATAGATATAAAATGATTTAAACAGTGTATTTATGTGATGGAATTCGATATTTAAACAATAAAAAAAAGAAGAAGAAGAAGAAAAAGAAAAAAAGAAGGTTGATATGTCCAAACAATGGAAGATTGACTTTCAGCTGATAACAGTTATTCTAAAAAAGAAGCTAACCATTCAATTAAAATTAATTAAAATTGATTAGGATAAAAAGATTGCAGCATTTATTGAACATCAGAAATAATTGTATTAATATTTTATCTCAAATGAAAATATCAGAGAACTAATGCATGCTATAGTGATGCAACGTTATTAATCTTGATATTGATGTTATTTATATTGGTAAACTTGTTTGAGTCTAACTATGCAGACAGAACGAGTTTTTCAAATATGAATATTTGATCTGTTTAGATAACTGAGGTTAGGGTATATTTTTTCCATTTGCGTGTTTCTTAACCACACAAAGAGCGCACGTAACATCTGAACACCTAGGCATGCAAACAGGTAGACAAGAGATTGACATGGAGCACTGTAGTCTTTTGATGTGATGCATTTAATTGTCTTTAAACGTCGACAAAAAAGAATCACATTATAAGCGTCATTGCTTATAGGCCTTCGTTGTGGAGTTTTAACAGCTTGGATGTTTAAAAATAAGATTTTATCTCATTTTAATTTATTCTGTTCAACAAGAAAGACAGGAAGAGAACAGGAGGTGAAAAGGTGTAAAGACATCTCTACTTCAGCAGGTATTTCCCTTCCTAAATAATTAGAGAATACGTGTAAAAATGTACTAAATGTTTTGAATACACGTCCTCAACTATGAAATATGGTTTTGACCTGTAGCTTGTGACTGTTAAAGTGATTGTATTTTTAAATGTTTGTCTGTTTGTGTATGTTGTCTGTATGTATAATCAATCATTATAATATAGAAACTCCAACCCTATTATTTTACCATGCAAGAAATAAATCCTGATTTAATAAAGTATATATATACCTAATCTACTTATTACCACGTAATGTATAATTATATATATATATATACATATACAAGTCCAATTTATTTCTAAATCATTGTGGATCATTTAAGATACTGTATTAACTTCATTTTTTAAACAGAGACTTCAGTTCAGATTTAAACTGTCTGTACAAAGTTCACAGTTTGTGTGAAAATTGAAAGTTGTAGGACTGCATGTGTAGGACTGTGTGTGTTGGTGGTTATAGTCAGATTACTGATTTGTATTATATTACAGTTTACATTTTTCATATCGAATACGGCTTAGTGCAAATCAGCCAGAAAAGGAAGAACACATAAAAAGAGTTTTGCTCAGACAGTAGTGACCTGTTGTTTCTATATACAATATGTGGTAGAATGAGTGGTTAGTAGAAACTAATTCTTTTACTAGTTTAATGGATTATTAAACAGCTTTGTGGGAAAGTGGTTTGTAATAACGAAACGTTCCACGGGATAAATTAAAAAGAAGCATTGCTTTTGGCAGTGAGTAATTTTCCATCTCTGTGAAGTTATGTCAAAAAAAGGTTTGCAGCATTTTTGCATTCACAGGACAATTCTAGTAATATAGACTAATATAATAGCTATAGACTGAAGTATTACTGTACATTGTAGATGTATAAAGGTAAAGGTTTTAGTATTAACCTTAGTTTGATTGTTTTTGTATACAGTGTGATTGTGTCTGCTAATTGGAATACAGTTAGTTTATTTCATATGCAGTTATTATTTTAAAGACATAAGACATTCATTGCTACATTGTGCAACTGCATTTACTTTATATTTAGACCTGTGATTGCAGCTCAAATGTTTTTTTGTACACAAGGATAACATCAGAAACCGCAAAGATTGCAAACTTTCTCTTTCTCTTTACCCATATCCTATTTCCTCTTCCTGGCCTGCTTATCTCGTGCATGTTTTTGCAGCATGCAAAGAGAGCGTACATGTATTTATGTGTAAATGGTTATTCATCTTAGCTTGCTTGTGTGGTGTTTATGGTTTTCTAGAAGGAGAAATATATTTGTGTGCCTTTGAAATAGAAGCATGTCTGCTTTTTCTTTTTCTTTTCTTTTTTTTTTTTTTTTTTTAACTTCTGAAGTATAACATTTAAATGCACCAAAACCCTTTAAGCCCTATCTCTTAGTAGTATCAAGTTTTTGGGTGATAGTTCTATTATAGCAACTTCCCACTCACTTGAAGCTGTGCTTGTTCTATACGTTTATTATTCTACTTTCATGTTTTTGCTTCTCACCCTCATAATGTTAATGAAGGGAAAAAACCCAGCGATGTTGTGGCTGGGCTGAGAAGTGTATTTAAATTTCGACCTCTTTTCTATTCTTTTGAGGATTTCTGAGTGTTTAATAGGTAGCTACAGCAATAATCACCAGAAATAATCACCAAAGAAATAATCACCTAGATGTCTTCAAGATGATTTAGTTCTTTAAGTAGAAATGAGCAATTGCATTTTTTCTTTTTTTTGTTTTAGAGTTTTACAGTAGGAATGGCACAGCTTAACAATCAGAGTGACAGGAGTAGAGGTGTAAGAGATGAAGGTGTGGCTCCAGTCCAGAAAGAAGAGCAGGAGTATAAGATTTACGTGCCAAATAAATGTGATGCCTCACTCCATGGTGAAGAAAGCTCATTCACTCAGGTAACCTGTACCTTACGGAATGAAAATCAGTTCACACTAACGAATATATAAGCTTAAATATATTTGCATTTGAACTTTCCACAAAGTAATTTCCTTTGTTCTACTTTGCTCATATTTCCTAATGAAAATGATCATAGAGACTCTATAACAATCATCGTCAGCTATCTATCTGTTAATTAAATATTTACAACATAGTATTTGTTGCATGTGTGTGTGTGTGTGTGCGTGTGCGCAGAGTGCTGATAAAACAACCCAAACACACTTTCTTTTGCTGAATCACCAGAGTCCTAAACCATCTCAGAACAGACCCTCTGTGCTCTGCTCCACCTCTCTGCTACCTCTGGGTCTGTGCTGCAACATCCAGTGATCTATCTAAACAATTCATCTGAGCATGCTCTGTACATTAATGAATTATTATTATTTAAAAAAACCCTTTGTTAAGTTATGACCAACAATATATAGTTCCTTATAGCATGAATCTTTACCTTTATTCTGTAAGCATGGGTGTGAAAATGCATAAATTACTCATCATCGATTTCCTGATCATATTCCTTCACCAGAACGAAACAGTTTTTGTCAGATCTCACCTAAAAAGTGTGAGTCAGCAGTTAAAAGTGGCAGAAAGGAGAACGAGTCTATGCCTATTCAATCACAGACTGATCAAGACAAAAACCCTAGCACTCATATGAACAGGTAAGACTTAAACAGAAAGCAGAACATTCAACTCATTTGAAATGCCAAACGTGAATGAATTGAGCTTTGAACTAATTCTGACACATCTGGAGTTGACTTCTCTCCCATATAACACTAATACTTCACTGTCTTTCTTCTCCACCCTATACGTTCTGTTACATCCAACACTAACTGTATGTAACTGTACATTCATTAAAATAGTTTTCATCAGTTTATGTAATGTATATTATCTCTACATACACTGTATATTTCTCGGTTACTCTTGTACATACGATGCACATGCATCAGGTATATTATTTTTTAGACATATTGGACAACTGTTAATTGGAAAATACATGATATACTTATGCCCACAACACCGGCTATAACTTTATATATTGTTGTACATATATTTACATATTTATCTGATCTTGTTTCTTGTTCACTCGTGCACATTTCCTTTCTACTATTTGCACTTCTGGTAGATGGTAAATGGCACCTGTCTGGCATCTATCTGTCTAAATGTTTCAACTACACAGAGGGCATTGCATTAATTTATGCTTCCTCATCACAGCTTTATCCAGTCAAACGTGATAAACTCTCTGTTTGTCAATGGCCGTTGTCGCTGGCCTGATTGTGACGAAGGCTTCAGAGAGTATCCTGTTTTCATAAAGTCAGTCTTCAACAGATTTTAAACCTTTTAAACCAAATATGTCAAATGTATTTCAGCCATTATAATGAAACTATATTACTCAAATTGTTTAGACACCTGAACAACAGACACTGCTGGGGAGAAAAAACGATCGCACAGTGGAAGGTGCAGGAAGAAAGGGTGCGCCAGATGGAGAGCCAGGTATAAATATGTAGTAGCATTCAAACATTTAAGATGTACAGGTTATTTTTCAGGCAGTGTATTTTACTACTTAACACTTTACGACTATCAAACCTATACCGGTATTTAGAAAGCCTTATTCTAATATTTTGATCTCAAGCTGATGTCTCATTCACTGTGAAAATTCACAACAGCTCCTTACATTTACTGATCCATTCTGTTGATGACTGTTGTGTCATGTTGAGTAAGAAAAAAATTGGCTCAAATAATCATGCCTTGTTCAGCCAAAACTGCTTTCGATCTATTTGACTGGCAGAGAAAAGAGAGCTATATATTGAACAGATGTACTTAAAATTGAAGCAACTTTAAACTACTTATTTAGTTAATGGCTATAATTAGATTGTGCTCAGAAGGCCCATGTAATCAGATAAGAGCTTTTAAAATATGCTTAGAGCAAACTATTTACAATTATTTAAATAATTTACTATTTATTTTTTGCAATGTTGTTTATATAGAGAACAAGACTTAACAATTTAATCATAAAATCATAAAATGTTCTGTTTTGCTTTATGGTAAACCTTCACAAAAATATAAATGTGTTATGTTGTAATAAATCCACAACACAATAATCCAGTTAAATGGTTAAAGATGCTTCAATGCATGAAAAACATAAAATGGATGACAGAAATAATAACTGAACATTAACATTCTAAACAATCAATCCCAGATACTGCTGGTCAAATATTCACAGGCTAGTTTGCACCTAGGCTAGACTTATCTAAATGCCTTTAGAAAACAGTTGTTCAAACACTGGAAAGTTTCTTTTCAAGAACAGGTAATAAATGAATTTTAGATAGATATAGATATAGCTATAGATATAGATGTGCTGTAGGTCAGACAGAGCAGTTTAAGATGAAAGTAAGGCTATATCAAGGATCAGCTTTGAGTCCCTTCTTGTGTGCTATAGTGATGGACAGGTCGACAGATGAAGTCAGACAGGAATATCAGATGACAATGATGTTTGCGGATGACATTGTGATCTGTAGTGAGAGTAGAGAGCAGGCGGAGGAACACTTGGAAAAGTGGAGGTCTGCTCTGGAAAGAAGAGGAATGAAAGTCAGTCATAGCAAGACGGAATACATGTGTTTGAACGAGAGGGAGATTAGTAGAACATTGAGGTGTGGAAAATCGGTGAAGAGGCACGTTCAGGCAGGACGGAGTGGGTGGAGGAAAGTGTCAGGAGTGTTGTGTGACAGAAGAGTGTCAGCATGAATTAAAGGAAAGGTGTAGAAGAGTGTAGTGAGACCAGTGATGCTGTATGGGTTAGAGACTAGCAGTGAGGAAGAGACATGAAACAGAGATGGTAGCAGAGTTGAGGATGTTGAGGCTCTCTTTAGGAGTGACGAGGATGGACAGGATTAGGAACAAGGACATCAGAAGGACAGTTCAGGTTGGCAGTTTTGGGAACAAGGTCAGAGAGACTAGATTGAGATGGTTTGGACATGTACAGAGGAGGGAGAGTGGTTATATTGGTAGAAGGATGTTGGAGATCTGTTGGAGCTCCCAGGAAAGAGGTCGAGAGGAAGGCCAAAGAGGAGATATATGGATGTTGTAAAAGAGGACATGAAGTTCATTGGTGCGAGAGTAGAGGATGCTGAGGATAGAGTGGAAACTGATGATTTGGTGTGGAGACCCCTAACAGGAAGAGACAAGAGTTGAAGAAGAAGAAGAAGAAGAAGAAGAAGAAGAAAAAGATAACTATACAATTAATTGATGGTTACTTAACAAGAATTCAGTGGATGGCCAGGACTAGCAGAAAAACATGTACACACTGCTCTACTCTCATACCAGAAGAATCGTTGCTCACAGAATTCAGGATGTCATTTACACCAGTTCCACTTAATAAAGATAAAAATGTTGAGCACAAACATAGATTCAGGCACAAACGTAACGTAACAAACTGATATCTTTTCATTTTGCCAAATTATTTTATAGTTGTATTTATATGGTCTTAGAATAAAGATCTGTATCTTTTATGCAGCTCTGAACACTCCCTCTGGTGTTATACACTGCCCTTGCCTGTCTTTATGACATTTTGTACACGTTACAATTATAAATGATTATGTGAATGATCATCTGATACACTTCACACAATTTTGTCAAGGAATTATAAGCTTATTTATTACACAATTCCTTTAATAAAATTATGTTGGCTATTTCTATTTTTTGCAAAGTGTCCATGATATTGATTCGGATGCAGTGCAATATCGAAACAGATTTTCTGTAACTGTCGTGTTTAAGCTTGTTAAGGAACGACGGAAGCTCCAGGCCATGCAGCTCCATCTAAGACTGAGTGAACACCCAGTAAGCAAATCACTTCATCACTCATGTCATCGTCTCTTTTAAAAACTATTTACAAATTTTCGAACTAGCCTAAAATATCAAAATTAATAATATATTATCAAGAATTTACCATAATACTTTAACAGGAATAATACATCTATTTCATTCTTCTCATTTTATCATTCAAATAGTTGTTATTGCACAAGTGCACTATGCTTTTGCTTTATGAAGTGCGCGGGTGTGTGTTGTGTGCCGCTCTGTCAGAGAGCAGCTCTAGGCTGGTGGAGTCCGCTGGCACTGCCTGTACCCCCGTCTGAGGAGCCAGATGGAAGTGTAGAGTGGGCCATCGATGCCACAGGGCGCCATGAATACTGGCCCTCAGCCACCTCCCACCTACTGACAGGTAAAGCCTATTCACACACTGATTTTCCCAGGGCTGTCAGATTCAATAATGAACATACATGTGCTTACATGCTACACCATATCTGCATTCTTTGTTTTAAAAAAATATTACTAGAATGAATAGAGCTTAATTTCCTGCCAAAACCAAACCTATGCTATGAATAAACTTTTTTTCTTCTACATTCTAGATTTTGTCAACAGTATGGAATGCTACAAATATATCAATATCAGACCTCCATATACTTATGCGTTTCTCATTAGATGTGTAAGTGCCAACTTATACCAATGAAACATGATTATATTATTATTACTATGTTTGTATATGCATATTTACAACATATTCTGATATGTTCATATTTTCGGCTGGTTACAATATTTATATGAAGTTTTTTTTTTGTATCGCTATATATGTTGTTTTTTCTATAGTCAATACTGGAGGCGCCAGATAAGCAAAGAGCTCTGAATGAGATCTACAGCTGGTTCATCCAAAGATTCTTTTACTTCCGTCACAATACTCCCACATGGAAGGTATTGTATCATGATCGAAAGCTCATCAGCTCAGCCAACGCACTTCAGCATAGGTTAATAATTGACATGACATTTACATTTACATGTTAGGGAATTTGGTAGATGCCCTTATCCAGAGTGATTTACGTTTATCACATTTGTTCAACAGACCAATTGAGGGTCAAAACACATCACTGAAACCCCATGTATAACTATAGTACCTAGTCAAATTCTATATTTAATTTTATAGAATGGTAGAGGATAAAACTGCCTGATGTCATGGTTCTGGGGTTTAGCCTTTCAAAATTTTGTCTTTCCTACCATACTACAGTGAGTGTATAAGTGTATGATGCTTTTACCTATGATGATTCCAGCTAAATAAGTTTGGTCATGATGATATTTTAAAGCACACTGATATGATACACTCACCAGCCACTTTATTAGGAAGACCACACTAATAAATGTGGTAAGAATTTTTTTTCCTTCACTACATTGCCCCCTCACAGCAGGGCCAGCCCCCACCCAGTTGCACTATGTGTCTGGCACGCAGTTCCTCTACATCACTGTCACCTAGCTTGAATTCAAGAGGAAATATAAATTCTTGGCCAGGTGAAATTTTTCAACTCTTCTATGCCCAGTTTCTGTGAGCTTCAAGAGTGGACTCTACTGTGGTCTTCTGTTAACCCATGCACCTCAAGGATCCAAGACTTTTTTTTCCCGTTCTAGAGTTTGAACATTAACGTTTCCTTGCATGGCCATGTATTTATGTGTTGTGCTGCCCCCACACGATTGGCTGGTTGGATAATTGTATGAATGTGGTTCTAATAAAGTGAATATTAACATACCCAGATCTGTGTGTTGGCTTTCTTGTAGTCTGAAGTATTTCCACTAGATGGCAGCACTTACATAGCGTAATCTTTACCATCCTATTTTTTTTTTTCTGAACCAGAGGCCACAGTGGCTTAGTCTTTATTACGTTTGTCTTGCATCACTGAGGTGTGTGGACCCCTGTGTGTGGAGTGTGCATGCTCCCCATAGGATTCAGGGGTTTCCTCACCAAGTCTAAAGACATGTATTGAAGGCCGATTAGCATCTCTAAATTGTCATTTGTGTGTGTGTGTGTGTGTGTGTGTATGGATGTGTGTACATGATTGTGATGGGTTTCCACCTTGTGATCCAAGTCCCCTGAGATAGACTCCAGATTCCCTGTGACATGATGTACAAAATGCATGGAAGTATTTTAAAGTACTTTTTTCTTTTTTCTGTTTTTTTTTCTTTGCTTTTTTTTGTATGCAGAATGCAGTCCGTCACAACCTCAGCCTACACAAATGCTTTGTGCGGGTGGATGGAGGAAAAGGTGCTGTGTGGACTGTGGATGAGACAGAGTTTCAGAAGAGAAAGGGACAAAGATTTAACAGGTAGCAAGACTTTTGTGTTCATTACAATTCACATATAACACGTGTTTAAAGTGCTGACTTCATGATGATAAATACTATGCTTTATTTAGTAACCACAAAGAATAATTTATTATATTGTAATAGCTCTGTTAAATTTTGTTAAAGTTTTACAGTGTACTGGAGAAGGGAAGTGACAAGATATAATGTAAAATTGAACTAATTACAGTTTCATTTGCCTTGAGTTTTGCTTTTTGTCTGATTCTCACAATACCTCTTTTTTAATGCAGAAAATATAAATGCTTACATGCATACCTTGAATGTTCTAATTAGAAGAAAAGGACAATATAATTTTTCAATCATATAAGTTATATTACTTTGATATATATAAAATACATCTTTGAGAGCAGTGGAGTGAGAATATAAATATGAAATAGAGTGAAAATAAAAAAGCTTAAATCAGCTGTGAATTATGTTTACCTTAAAAAAATATTAATGAGCACCTGTTTGTTCTAAAAGATCACAAAATTACCGTCTCATCAATGTCTGAATATTCAGAAATGGTGGAATTAACAGTGTAGATTTAAGGAATTATAAAGTGGGCTTCCTTAACCTTATCAGATGTAGCCTACAAAACTTGTTTGGTAAAAGCCAACGCTTTTCCCAACCTAGATCCCTCACAAAGCACTCCATCTCACAATCCGTTATCATCTTCCGTTCAGGACTCACTTTACGTCACACGATCAAACACGTTGTCCATGAACGGATCGCAAACGACAAATCAGTGAGTCGACTCGTTTAGGTGACCTATAGGAGCCGATTTCTTTGAATGACAAAAAAATACCAAGAGACGCCGTGACTGAGAAATAATCAGTATTCACGATTAAATGATAAATAATATACAGTGTATACAGTATATATGAGTTGTTTGTATAGCCTTACAATGTACAGAATATTAAGAACAGTATTTGATTCGTTGACTAATTGATGCATGTGTGAATCCTGTGAATGTGCACTGAGGTTGAATGTTAAAAAAAAGGTACTGGTGCAAGGTCTTGATTTGAATTTTCAGGTGCTGACACTGGATAATATCACTGTAATTGCATTTTTAGGGATACTATAAAATGGATGGCTCATATCTCTCATCCTCCCAAATTGCCCTAAGAGTTCCTGATGGCACTCACTGAGACGCTGTTTCCCACAATGGTGTTGGACGGTGACCTTTTTTTTTATTCTTGTTTATTCTATTTTGTTTTAGTGTGATAAACTGACCATGTAATTTTTTGACAATATCTAGTATTTCCTATTGTAAAATTACAACAAATAAAATATATTATTAAACCGGGTTCTGTGCATTTTTGTTGCACATACTATTTGAAATTGTCTTTTTCTACTGACACATTTTCTGCTTTTAAACACTTATTTATAGAAAGAAGCAAACTTCTTCTGCCAAATCTCCATAAGAACATTTAAAGCCTAAAATGATCTTTGTACTAGTTTGCCATCATTTTTTCAGGAGGATGTTTCAGGAAATCTCCTTATTCTTTCATTTTTTTAACGATATTTCGTTACAGTAACTTTTCTAATTTTGTGAGTTAATACTAAGATTTATTTATCTTCTTTGCATTCTGTTTTAATACTGACTTTACAAAGCAAGTTTGTTTTAACAATGTTCTGTAGTCTGTTGATGTTATGACAGGGTTTGGCCAGAAGAGGGCACTAACAATAGGCTCAGTGGACTAGGGCGTGGTATCCGCTTCCCCTTGGCGCACTTCAGACACAGACAGATATACATCAGATAGATATAGAAATATGGGACAGACAAAAAGCATTGTTTATATACAGCTGTAGGAAGGCTTGCATTTAAAATAATGGCTATAATTTTAATGGAAAATTATGTATGTGCGTTTTGTTAATTGTTATAGATATATTAATTAGGTTAGATACTTTAACTCCTTCCTTAGCTGTTGAACAACACAGTGCATGAATAAAGAACATACATGAGAAACAAATGATTAAGTATAAGTGAAACGTCCTCCTTTACAAAACATCCTCTACGTGATTTTTTTCATCACTCCCACTCATGAACTCGAGTTAACACATCTAGTTGCACTTTGATGTTTTCCTTTAAATGATCTTTGTGCTGTATTTTTTCCTGGTACACTCTCTTCTCTCAAAGGCATTCTTAAATATTAAAAAATATATATAGTATGAACTAAAAATAAAATATTTTGGATAAAAAGTGTTAATTTCCCAAATGTATGGACCCTATACAAGTCCACACACACACACACACACACACACACACACACACACACACACACTAACACACTTGTACACACTATACATAAAAGTCCAGCTTGTGTTAAGTATATTGGCCAATAAAAATACCAGACGAGCCAAGAGCAAACTGTAAATAAATTCAATACATCAATACAGTCCACACGTGCAAACATACACAAATATATGCATCTAAAATATTTTGAAGTGCTGCTGTAAAATTGCAATTATGCTAACAATTTTTAATAATAAGTCATTTTTCTTGCATCCCCAGTCAACAGAGATAAAGCTAAAATTAAAAAATATCCAAACTATAGTACAACACATTCACACACACACACACACACACACACACACACACACACACACACGTTTGTGCTATAGTTAATCGGTGGGGTGTTAATAAATCCTTTTATCCCCACCCCTGTTTTGTCTTCCAGCGTAGATGAAACGAACAGATCCCTCACGATTCCTCTGCGTGTGCCTCTCTGCGTATCCTCCCCAGCCTCCTCAGTCCCATAAGCCTTTTGTTCTTGCCAGTTCCCACAATCACTCCTGTGAACAGGCAAAAAAATAATTTCTTTCTTTCTTTCTTTCTTTCACTGTACAGTTTTGATTTGCAAGACAGGTCTAAATGATTTAACTCAAGGACATAAGACACCTCAAACCTACTTGATAACATTTTTTCTACTAGTTTACTTAATCAAGGCCAAGAATATGTCTCATGTATGTATTTTCCAGCTGGAATCCTCCATGTCAACAGATCGTTTTATCCTTGCCCAGTATAATATATGTTGTTTGCCCAGATCTGGCGATGTATCTTTCAAATTCACAAGGACAAGTTTTTTTCCTAATGGCCTTGAGATGAGCCTACAGATGTACCGTGTCATAAAAGACAGCCGCAGGCACTGAATTTTCCTGCACCTCAATTATTCTCAGGGGCATTTCCTTTAGAAAAATCAGCCTATTATATGGGCTTCTGGACAGCCTCACAAATTGTGACAGTCTTCTCACCTTGTCAGGTGCTTATTACATGCTCTTCCTGTAGCATCAACACTAACAGGTGTCTCAGCCCCCGGATCCTCTGTGTTATATGGCTGTGGCATTTTCATTATCCAACCTGGGATAGAAAAGCGGTGGAAATGCGAGAGGGTCTGTACTTTCTGAACTTGTTTGTAGGCAGTAAAAGTATTCCACTTTACTAAACAGACAGATCTTTTGTATATCTTTTCTAATATCACTGCTTTTATATATGGTCATGTAAGTGCTAGAATCGTAGGAGTTATTTAGCTAATTGGTCAGAATATGCTGCAGTCGGTGTTGTCTGAAGCAAATTTATAATGAAGTGGTGATTTTCTTAAGGATTTAAACATGACAGGCATGCTCTTATAGGTTGTTGGAAGTTATTTGCCAAAATTACAATTCTTATTTATTAAAGAACAACATAGCCTACTTCATAGCTGTGGAACATCTGCAAGACGAGCTGGTCCCTGTTATCATTCATGTTAACTTTTTCTGTCACTGACAAACTATAACGAGCAAATTCCTTTGTCCTTTTAACTTTTAAGAAAAAGCTGAAACTGGGGACTCTTTAATGTTAAACATCTTCCCCTTAGAGAGTATTTCACCATATCAACAAATATATGGTTTTCATACATACAAAATCCTTGTGAATTAGCTGCTGCTATATAAAAGATAACATAAGAGAAGGAGTACTTCAGTAAAAACTGTTGAATTCTCCAGATGTTTAATAATATAATAGTGCCACCTGTCACATGTGTATATTAACATGCTCATTCTAATATATTATCATTCATGTTATTTCATGTTATTTCATGTAAAGCTTGATGTTAATAATGTGTTTATTTAGCATTTATGGAAGTAGAACTTTATATAAAGAAGTTCCTTTCAGATTTATGCAACAGGAAAAGGTCATCATAGCAGATGACCATAATGTGTCTTGGATAAAATAAAAAATATGCCTTGGACACTTCAGGATGTGTTGTTGTAGGAAATCTTCTCTTCACAGCACCACTTTGTTGATAATAGTAACATGTTTTATTCCTTAGTTAATTTTCTTACAATTTTTTAGCATCCACTATACTGTACATCCTTTATTAACAGCGTATTTATGAGTTTTGTTAAATAAAGCAAAATGTTTTCTAATCAGCTTTTTTTTGCTATCAGTGTCTACCTCTTTTGGAGCTATTGGTGTGTGCTTGAACCAGTTTTGGTTTCCAGTCTGGAAAAAGACAGCTTATCATCTCTATTGGCCATCATGGAGACAGGCGAGGTATTTCTGACAGGTCTAAACAGAGATAAAGAATAGTTGCGAAGACAATCCTGAAACCTCAATTCCACACCACAGCAAAGTGCTAAATCTTACCTGAGCAAGACAGGTTATAGATTACACATCAAGCAAAAACATCTGATGCAACCGGTCTATAAAAATGCACTCACTCCATTAATAAAGCCAAGAGACAGACTCTCTTATTGTGCATGCTAACCTACTCCTAGAGAGGATATTCCACAGTGATGAGGTGTGCACTTTGAAAACCACAACAGTTCACATTCTCAAGGTGTTTTCCACAGTGAAATGATGCCTGCTGAATTTGCATGTTTTTCATCCTTCACATGTAGGTGTGTTTCACTTTTCAGTCTTTGAGGTCACTTTTGTGTGAAATCAGACATTTGCAAATAAAATTGTTAAACTTTCCGGGCACTATATTTACACTTAACCTTCCAGGAGTGTTGTGTTCCACATTTGTCACAGTGTGTGATTCTGGAGGCATTTAGCTAGTCGACCAGCAGGTATTCATACTGTATGTACCTCAATGAGAACTAGACTGACGTGGTTTCATTGCTGACACGATATGATTATTTATCCCTCTCTCACTGTTTTTACTGAGATTAGGGGGCTAAAGGCCAAGCTTAGCTCACAGTCTGTCTGACAACAGTTAAACTGGCCATCCGTTAGGAACCACCTGTATACACAAGCCCAGACAAGATAACTCAGCAAAGAACATCAGTCGCCCATGAGATTACACACTTCTGCTGCCACTGCACTTTTTTTTTTAATGTAGATTTAGACTTTTTATAGACGTAATTACACCCTCAGTATGAACATATATTATAATTGCAATGAAACTTTAAAAAGAAATTCCACCTCCAAATTATGCTTCTTTTCCTGTTAGACGTTCATTACGATGACTACATTGTTAAAAATAAAGGTTCTTAAGTGGTTCTTTGTCAGGGTGTATGGTTCCACAAAGAACCTTTAACATCCATGGAAACTTTCCATTGCACAAAAAGTACATTGTAGTGGAAAAAGGATCTTTTGACAAAAAATATGTTCTTTATGGCATTAATGCTTCTAAAAATGGATTCTTTTAGGAACCATTTACCAAAAATTGGTATCACTGCAAACCTTTTGGTGTGTGTTTGGTGTGTGTTGGTGTGTGTAATTAAATTACACAAAACTGTAATGAACCATTTAGTTTTAATTTTGATTTAATTTTTAACAGTTTAACAGTTAGTAAAACGGTAGTGTAAAAATGCAAAAAAGTTGAGTTCAGGTTTACAAAAACTTGTAATAATAAATAAAAGGGATCATATAAATGAAAAAATAAATAAGAGGGATCTTATAAATTGCTTTTTTTTTTTTTTTATTTCTGCCCTGAATATGCTATTTCACATAACAGATGTTTACATAGTCCACAAGACAAAATAATAACTGAATTCAGATTTTCTCTGTTTGTATTTACCTCACTGTGTGAACACGCCATATTGTTATAACTCTTTTATACACAATCTTTCAAGCTGGGGAAGTGGTGGCTCAGGTGGTTCAGGGTTGTTGATTGGAGGCTCGAAGTTCAAGCCCCAGCACTGCCAATCTGCTTTGATGGGCTCTTGAGCAAAGCCCTTAACCCTTACTGTTCCAGTGGGGCTATATCATAGCTGACCCTTTGCTCTGATCCCAACCTCCAAAGTTGAGGCATGTGAAGAAAGAATTTCACTGTGCTGTAATTTATATGTGACAAAATAAAGGCCTCTATTTTATTCCAAGGCAGCATAAGAACAACAATACAAAATATTTATATGAATATGTGATTTTCTTTGTGACTAATAATGAAACTGAGGTAATAATGAGTTTTAACTTTTTGTTTTTTATTTTATGATTTTAAATTTGCAGCTTCCTTTTAGTTCTTTTAGTTTTATCACATAAACAGCTAATTTATCACTCAAACAAAACATTCAGCCACAACTAGCAATTAACAAATTACATAATTACATCATGCTCATTTTTTCCAGCTTTTGTCATATTTTTTTGTAATGTGATCTGCTATTATATCCTAATTAGAATCATTTGGATACAATTAACTGGATCTTGCCTGAAGCAGGCATCTTCAGATCTCCAGCACAGCAGAGTACATTGGCATGTCGTAATCTCTATCAGGAGAGAATGAGCGCTCTTGTTCTCTCCTAATAGATGTGGATGATGATTAATATAATGCCAGCAGGGCTTAGAGCTGGTGCAAACACAAGGATTCTTCTCCTGGATTCTTAAGAGGCTTAATAAAATGATCACATAGTTCTGTAAATCCATCTTCATCTGATGACCTTGTGGGGACAACCTTACTGAAGAGAGAGTGACAAATTTCTCCAGGCACAGCCAGACCTCATTAAATTCTTTTTAGAAGTGGCCTTGTTCATACATTCATTCATTCTGTCAAGGAGAGAAGTTACACCCAAATTCAGACATCAATATAGAGTGCTGGAATTAATTCCAGCACAACCTACAGGCTTATTTTCCTCACAGAAATAACTATAACACATCCTCTATAGATTCACGGCCATAATAAAGCCTGGGCAATGAAGCATCACAGTTGCAAAGCAGTGCTTTCCCCGGCTGCACCCATCACTCCTCTCCACCTTGATGTTTTCAGATATGTTGGCTTTGAGAGAATGAAAGTGTATCTTCCAAGGAGAGGAGATAAAAGGGCTCTGGTTTCCATTTCAGCGTGGGGAGACTCGCACCGCGGGGCATGACAGCTCTCTGATGCCTCCTGACAGCCCAGGACTTTCCACAACTTTCATGTCACATTGCAGGAGTTAAATAGCTTTAGGGGAGCGATGGGTGATAATGGAAAAGAGAGAGAGAGAGAGGCCCTCTAGGCTTTATCTTAACGAGTGTTGAGATTTAATTACCACGGGCTGCGGTGTAGACATCTGGCAAGGTGAGATGCGTAACTCCGCAATCAAAAAAGTCATTACATTATAAAACATTATTATGTCTTTGATACTTCTCTGTGTGATGCTAGACTGCCCAGATGAATCACAACTAGAATCCCTGCTAGTTGAATTATAAGTGCAAACACACACACACACAAAATAACACACACAGAGAGGCCCTGAGCATGGATCTGAATTTGCATGGCCATTAGATTGACATCACCATTACAGACCCAAACATGTTATGCTTAATTCTGGTCCACAGGTTTCCAATAGACTCAAATGTGTCAGAATGCTGTCCCTGTCTATGGAACTCTAAATGAGACAGTCGAGTAAAAATGAGATCATGATACCGGCAGGCTTCGAATGACCAATTTTACATGCATGAAAACACACATTCATGCACAAGCACGTACTGTGAAATCCCATACACACACATGGTGAATGCACTCCAAAAAAAAAACCCATGTATGCATACACAGCGAGGTGGAGCAAGGGATGGGGAGATTAGGATAAAGAGGCAGAAGATGAATAGCTGGATAATTAGCCTCATCTCCCAGGACCTGACAGAAATATGCAGCCTAGATGGATGAGACTCATAGAAAAGAACAGGCTTGTCCTACCTCCTCCCCACGCCCCCACCCCTCTACTTCTCATATTCACCCATCCCCCTCATCCTCTCTTCCCATCCCACCATTCAGACAGGAGGAGCAGAGTGAAAGAGCATCCCCTTTGGGTTCAGTACCAAAACCCCTTCTCTCATTTTCTCATAGCCTCTCTCCCGAAAAATCCCCTTTGACAACTCGAGGACGATTCTTAAAAAGAGTGCTATAAGAAACTGCTTAAAACTGTATGACAAAGGAATTTGAAGGGAAACTAAGAAAACCTAACGAGTTCTGGTCTACTACCTTGACACATTTGGTAATTATGAATTATGGAATTTTTACTTACATTTTAGAAGACAAAATGATGTCATTAATCCGTGGAGCTCCAGGTAAATTGACCTAAATTGCTCATGTGCCCCTTAAACAGTACTAAAGCCAAGAAAAAAGATTACTAATTAATCAAATTGTAACCTATTACAAGCAGAAATTATTAAAATGAGTTCTGACACTTCAGTCACCAGTTTGACCTAGCGGTCTTTATGTACAAGCAATTCAGTTTTTGATTTCTATAGTCTTTAATTAAAGTACTAAGTTACTAAGTATCTTTACAGAATCTGGATATAGATTTAGATCCATAATGAGCAAACCAGAAGAGACAACGATGAGGAACATCTGCCTGAGACAGCATGAGAAAGAAACCTTGAGAGGAACCAGACTCAAAAGGGAATCATATGCTCGGTCACACTGGATGATGGACTTACACACATTGAATACATAATTTCAGTTTATCTAAGGTTCTTTAAGGACATGTTTGAGTCCTGACTTTCAGAACATTTGAGCCTATTCTCTGAGACAGCAAAACCAGAAACAGGCTTAATAGAAAACCGATAAGCCTTCCCCTGGAGAATAGTTCTGGGAAATGAGAAGATACAGGTGGGTCTTGTTGACTCTGTGTCATTGCCTTTTCCTGTTTCTCATCTCATATGGGAAGCTGTTCTTTTCTGTAACAGGAAGCTGATTCTGCACTCATGAGCCAGAGGTGAAGGCTACATGGTGTCTATCCAAATGTTAATGTCTATCCAAATCATTAAGCAGTGACTATTGTTTTGCTATACAAATCAAACCAACCGATATTTTGTTGACTATTTTAAGGTCTCTCTCCCTCCCTGTTTCCATCTGTTTCATTCACACATTGGAGGGTTTTGCAAAAAACACCTTTTCTTTCAGTACAGAGATAAAAAAAAAAACCAAGTCAAAGATGTTTAAATGGTTGATAAGCTTGAGAATGGCTCAGTGATAGAGAAGCCATTTTACAATATAATAAAAATAACAATACAACATATTGTTTTTTTAAGCATCCAATATGGTAGAATTAATTAGCATATATATGACCATGTACAATCTTATTTATTATTTTTGACATGTGCTGAATTCATCTACTGTTGCTTCAGAGATGAGAACTTTTATATTTGGATTTTTTTCTGTGTTTCAGTTATTCAGTATAATTCCTGTAAAACTTGATACAGAGGAGAATGATATAACCTTGCACGGTTTGCCCTCAAATCATGATGACTCACACGCTAGTTTAAGCAATGATTTTCTTGACATATTTCATAGATAGACCTTTCATAGTGGTTGTATCCTGCTTGTCAAGCAAAGCAGTAATGAAAGACACTGGAAGACATGTCAAGAGTCAAATGTCAAATGTTAAGTGTAATATTTTAACACATGAATGGAACGCACCCACGCTCAGAGGGCGAAACAATCTGATCAAACCTCAATGCAGATCAGCAACACCAAAACCCTCAATTATATATACATGCTGCATCATATCCTGTTGGGGCAGCTGGTGTGTTTCCACCCACAGATATGTACCGGTGTGTCATATCACAATGTGCGTTACAAGGATATCCGACAACCACTGTGCCCAGGGTGGGTAACCACGCTGCATCCTGACACACACATGGACTGAAACAAACACATGCACCAGTTTTCCTGCTCTTTAACAGCAAGTGAAAAAAATACTGACAATGGGGAAAATTTCTTTATGAATTGTTGCGGTGAGACTGTATTTCTCAGTGACATTTACACTTTATTCAATAATGGAGTACAAAAAGAGACATATAAAACACCTAGTTTTGGGAGAAGTATAATCTTATAAGAACATCAAGGACACAACACATCATGCACCTTCATGTGCCAGTTTATGATTCCATATGAAATGACTGGAGAAAAAACACTGATATGAGAAACTGGGATGGCAAGGAACTGGGATTAAAGATTTACATTTTTGTAAGAGGCCACATTTGAGGTGCCATGTCCCACTGCTATTACATTTACATATTCTATACAATCATAAACATAATGTGTTCCTCACAGTAACCTATGTCCTTATTTCAAATGCTTTTTACATTATTTTTTATATTACTAAAAAACATTCAGTATATACAATCACTATACCTACACTAGCATAAAATATAAAAATTGCACAATATCTTGCATTAAAGTGTAAATTCTGTTTATTTCTCAGGCTTGAAATGTCCATCATTATAGATTATGAAAAATGTAAATTTTTTTATGTTGTCCTAAAACATTCACTCTACTCTGTTAACTAAACAATTTCTTTGTAAAAATCTTTCACATGTTGAACGTGTTCCATCATTCAAATTTCCTGATGATTACTGGAAGAAGAAAAAACTTCTTTCATTCTTTTTTCTTTATTTTCAATGATATTGGTCACTTGATGAGGTCACTTTGAAAGGACAATTGATTAAAAGTAAATTATTAACTACCTAACTAATGGTATCTAATTTCTAATAGTTAAATGCATATTTCCTTAGAGTCTACATATAAGAGGCCTTTCTAAAATAAATAAATAATTAACTAAAAAAAAAACAAAAGAGATGCAGCAGCTAAATGGCATCCCAATCATAAACTCACCCAAGATGCTTAGATCAGTGATGTGAGTGCAAAAACAAAAGTGTCTGTGGAAAGATGGAGATATGGAAAGAGGAAAATGAACATTAGTTAACGGAATAAATCAACATCTATGCAGTGGAAAAATACAGTCTATAAAAATCCAATGATGGACTAAGGCCGATTATGTGACCATTTTATGGTCTGAGATGCCTCAAAATTCATTCTCACTGAGATTGGCCTATGTTCAGAACCTGACTATAATATCATACACTGCATAGTAGTGTCATATCTAGTGAGGCCTTGCAATAGAACACCATAGAAACATCAACATTTTCTTATCCAACAATAGTTGCTTTCAGCAAGCAACAAATAAATCACAAAACACTGTCTCCTTTGTGGGTACACTAGGTCAGCTACATGACTGTCATAGCAGGTAGAGAACCCCCACAGAGTGTGTGTCAATGAAATGCAGAGTATCTATAGTTATGCTAAAGCAGAATGAAGAGTCTAAAGTGAACGGCTTGTGATTGATTGAAGGGTGACGCCTCTCAGGCGGAGCTGGGGAACACAGTGACCTCCACACAAAGAGCTGTGTAGAGACACCCGGTTTGTTTTGGGAACAGACAAGCCCTGCACACACACACTCACACAGGAGGGGAATGTGAGTGTGCCCTGATGTGAATGCTGTTTTTAATCCCTCTCCTGGTCACCCCGCTTCACTTGCTGTGCGCCACCAGGGCGGACTTCACGGAATCCCAGGAATTCTCGTGACGCTTTTTCTCACTGATGCATAGAACACAATAATGGCTCATTCACTGCTGTTGAGTAGTTTAAGGTTCTTGTCACTGTCTCTTAGCATCGCTCTCATTCACACACTAGAGTGTTTAACCAATAGCCTACTCATGGGGTATGTGATAAAGACAAGTCTGATTGATGCATGTTTTTTAAACGGTGCTTGAGAATGTCTAAATGATACAATATTATCTTTAAATCCTTTCTCCTTTACAATTATATTGTAATGTAATAACAAACCATGCTTTTAGTCTTTTTTCTTATTCTATTTTCTAGAATAACATACAGTATATCCTTAAAAATTGTAGTGAGCTAATATACTGTTAGACATTATATGATTTTATAGGCATGCTGTTTTAAGTACTTTTAGAGAAACACAATATAGTTGTTCTTTGACTCTAAAATGTGAAGACGGTAGCATTTCAAGTGAAAAGTTTCTTGGACTGAAGAAAAATTCTGCTCTTTAAAGTGTTTCAACACAAACGTCAGAAGTACTCAGAGCTGAATAACTCTCTAACGACACCAAGGTGAAAAACATTTCAAAGGGATTTCTTTTTTTTTTAAACTAGTGACACCAAAGTCTCCTCTGAAAAACACAAGCTTTAGAGCAGAACACTGGAACAAAAAAACTAAGATCTACACATACATTTACAGTAAGAGTGTAACTGAATACAAATGCATTATAAGGAATAAACAAATAATGTGTTCTATGCAGATACAAATATGAATAGATATGGAAAATTTAAATATCATACAAACATGTACAGATAGGATTGTTGTGTTTAAATACTGCACTCTAATATACAGTGTAACACGTAAGTAACTGGACAGTTTCTTGTACAGCAAGAACTGCATGTCTGTTATTAACCATTGAACGTAAAAAAAAAACAAATAAAAGTTAATTCAGTAAAACATCATGAACCTGAAAGCCACAACATTAAATAACCAAAAATGAACTGCATACTACAGTATTATAAAACATTATTCCACTGGTGAGAGTAGCAACATAACACAACCCAAAATTCCACAGAATGTAATTAAAAGACAAACCATATATGAATAAATACAGCAGCATGTACTGTTATAAAACACTGGGATGCATCAAGGACTGAAAAGACAAGTTGCAGTTTGCTTAACCGGACACAAAAAAAGCTTTCACAGACAAATTAAATGTCTTTCTTCCCATAAAAGTCATTCTTTCCATGTCTGACTGCTAAGTCTCAAGTGCCTGAGATGAAAGCTGAATCAAGTCTCAAGTCATTTACTTTATTCATGTACTTTTGTTAATACTCATACTGTGTCTTTTATCGTATATAAGATAAACACTGCTATATTATTTCTACAGAGCACTGCAGTGCTAACTGTACAAGGCTCACAACAAAGAAACATGTGTTATAAGAAAAATTGTATGCACTATAAAGTATTAAAACAAATATATAGTCATTACTAATGCTAGATCGCTAGGAATAAGACTAGATAAAGAACAAACTAACAGACCAGAGTGTGTGTTAATATTTCAAATAAAATGGCCAGTGTATACTTTGCTATGCTGTAGTTTGATGCTGTATTTATTACACATATCACTTGATGCTTTAAAAAAGTTGACACAGTCACATATGATGCCCTAAAGGCACAATTTAACACATGATCATTTGTTTTGGAAGTCTTAACTTATTCAGATTTCATTTGTGTTTTTTTTTTTGTTTTTTTTTTATAGCAAAGCAGCTTTATAGAAGTTTACAAACAGAATGAAAAATGGGGGAAAGTGTCAACTTTGATGTTGTGAGTCAATCCGCATTTTTTGCAAATCCAGCAAGGGCAACAAGTACAGAAGGCAAAACAGAAGGCAAAAAGCTCATGAAACAAGTAGCAAGAGAAACAGCTACCATGGCAGAGCATCACTACGGAAAATATGGTGATGTTAATGGGTCATGTGTTTCAGGAAGCTATGGCAAGGAATTACGGTTTAATACCAAAGTACTGACAATACAATTTAAAATTGTGTTTCCCCTTATCCATTCATTTATCTGCAGTAACACAGTCTGACTCAAGGCACTAGTCACACACTTATCAACACCTAATGGAATTTTAGCTCCAGTCCACATACTGGCATTTTTCAGGAGGTGGGAAAAAAACCATAGAGCCCAGGGAAAAGTCCACAGAGAAACTACTCTCCAACACAATCTCATTATCAAGCCAGGGACTTTGGCTGCATCACTACCCGCTGAGGCACTGTGCCACCCCAATCACTTATGCCCCCAACCCCCTGAAATAAGGGGTTATGTTTAATAAGAGTTTCTATTCTCACATTACCCCCCACTGTGATGTCCTAAACCAGTGAGGCCCAAGTCTAGCCCTGGAGGCTAGCCCTGGAGAACTGCTCTTTCAAACTTAATAATGCAGTCAGCAGACTAGCAGGATGAAATTGCATTAAAGCAATGCTGCTTCTCTGCTCTTTGACTGAGGGGAAACAAGACTCATGGGGCAAACTAGAGTGGCAGGTTTTCAAAGTGGACCTCAGTCTTACAATAGTTCTGTGATGATTTGGTCTGTCTAGTTCAGTCTGTGTTAACTAATGCAATACTCAATACTAGCCTTGTGGTCTAGATGTGAAAATGTTTTATTATTTACCATACAATTACAAAACAGTCCAACAACTTCAACATTGTACAAGAAGTCCAGCCAGCTTTTTTTTACTCATACAGTCATAAGCACTGCCATCACAGTCACCTAAATCACACACACACACACACACGGACACACACAAACACACACACACACAGAGAGAGAGACAAAAGATAAACTAAGAGACTTGGGGGAATAAATCTCTTCCACAGAGAATATAGACCTGATACCCAGGTGTATGTGAATATGGTTCAGACATGGTTCTTTGGTTTTCTGTTACTAAAATGGTGCACCTGGCTGCGCAAAATTGCTCCTACATGTGAGTATTTGGTGATAGTGATTAGTGCCCTGAAATGGACTGGCATCCTTTCTAGGGCATATACATGCCCCACTCCCAGTATTCCTAGATAGACTCCGGGTTCTCCATGACACTGACCAGGATAAAAGGTTTACACCATAGGAATGAATAAATAATCAATAATGTCATAAATGGAGTGATATGGTGATATCAAGAATCCTGAGTAGAAAATTCAAGAAAAGGAAAATTGTTCAAGGAGAATAAATACTGTACTGCTGGCTGACCTATTGTGCATATTAACCTTTCAGAGGCCCCCAAATTAGTGTTGGCACTCCTGGATTTAATGAATGATTTTCCATTAAGGGACAAAATGTGAGAGAGCACACTTATGACTTCAGAGGGACTGCTTGTTCGCTCTCTCTCTCTCTCTCTCTCTCTCTCTGGCATGGATGTGGTTAACTGCTTAACACGGCTGGGTGGATTTTAACACTGAGGTAGCAGGACAACCCACACAACCCACACAACGAGCACCTGCCACCTCTTTTCCTCTTCATACACTTTTTTCACTTCGGACATTAAAGAAGGCTTTATGTGGATGGAGTGGTGACATGAGTTTTTGAGCCCGGTGTACACTAATTCTCGTGGTTGTGGTCTGATGAGACGTTTTTTGACGGCAGGAAAACTTTGGTAACTCGTATCAAAGAAACGCTGAGCAGCCTCCGTCAAATGGACAGAAACACGCCGCGTTTGGTAGTTTTTGAGTGTTTTGTGCGAGGTGGGATTTATGGATAGCTTCGTCCGACGCCGCGGAATGTAACGGCCGACACAAGCGCCTCAGCCGCCGGAGTTACCTGTAGTGAAGTGAGTCTCTTCTTATTGATGTTCAGTAGCCGTACACGTTTCTAATGAACGGAATTGTTCTGAACGTAATTATTCTGATGCTGCAGAAACGTTTTCGCCCTTAGTTGTAGTTGAGGAGTGAATAAAGACTGAATACTGAATGTATCGATAATGCTCGTTCGAGTTGCATCTTAAACCTATTCAGATTCCGCTCATCTTCACTGCTTTATAAATATTTAGTCTACTTTTCTATGCCCTGCCTTTATCAAAGCTTCTTGTCGTCGGTGTATAAAATGTTTAGAGTGTAATCATTTTTTGGCATGTCATGAAGTCTGCACATCAGCTTGTCTTTTTCTTAAGGGTCTTTTTCCTTAAACAATCCATTTAGACTACAAAGAATGATTTCATATACACTGTTTTAATACAAGTTTTGTTTTTCAAAATCTTTGTTTGGTGATATTGTTGATGATGTCATTCAAATATAAAACAAAACTAAATACCATAATACTGTATTATTGTTGCTGGAAGGTGTATTGAACTTCATGTAAAATTAAATATAACCATTCAGATAAATGATGCTAGAATATTTATTTGGCTATTAGATTTCTAATTCCCCTCCAAATACTGTTAATGTTAATATATATCTATATACTCAGAACTCAGTGCTATGGTGGTAGCCTCAAGCATTTACCTTTTATACCTTTAGTATGTAGCCTATCCAGGAAGGTGTATATAGTGTAAGTTTTTGTTTGTTTGCTTGTTTGTATTTGAGTGTGTTTTTTTGTTGAGTGTGTACATGCTGTGTTGCATCACTTTCACTTTCAGCTACTGATATCATCCTCATTTTTGGATGTGTGGTATTTTTTTGTAAAGCCGTTGACATTAGCACTGTCTATCTACCTGTCTATGGGATTGGATGTCTAACTTAATAAATAAACTGTTAAACTAAGGAGCAAGCACTTCCCGTTACTATCCATATGAAAGGTGATTTTTGTTTTTGACCTTTTTTTTATATCATATTATAATTTTTAGGTCATTGTAGAATTTGCACTTGACTATATTGACATTAATCATAAAACCAACCCACAAGAGCATAAATTTTGTGAAATCCAGAGAGCCAGGCAGAATGCTGCGTGATCAATTATTAATATGGCTAAACTCAAGGTTGAAGAAAAAAGTGGCTAAAAAATCAATACAGAGGCATCTTGTTCTCAGGACTTTTGCTCTCTGGGCAAGCTCACCAGTGCATGTTGTGAGATCACTAACAAGCTTTGTGAAATATTTATTCTGTCAGTCATGGCAGCCTAAGCTGTATATCATTGATTTTGGGGTGATGTTACTTTGGTTTTAAAGCTAAAGCAAATTCCCCCATTTATGTTGGCATGCCATTATGTACTGTGTATTTTTTTAAACATTAACCATAAATTGAATTTTGGCAATATTTGGTATATTAGAATATTTAAAGACATTGTCTTTGTTTTTCTTTTTTCTTTTTTTTTTTGAACAATCAGAGTAAGTAATGTGGGTTTTTTTTTTCTTTTTCTTTTTTTTTTTGTTTGGTTTTGTTTTGTTTTTATCAGAAGCAAAATACACTGGCCTGAGACCATAATACATTATGGTAAAGTATAAAGAATTAGGAATTAGGAGTAGTATGTATTACACTGAGAAACTACTTTGGCAAGCTTTAACAAGGTTTATAGAGATTCCTTGAGTTATCATAGATATATATATTTTTTTAAAGACTCAAGCAGTAATATTTATAGCCGAATACCTGCACAAATGTTTAACCTCAAGCAATTTGTTCTATTCTGCCTCTTTGTTCTGCACGTTCACTCAGATTTTATGACAGCAGCCTTTCTGATATTAAATTTGTAGGCTGTCATTATTTCGAGAAGCCTTCTCCTAACATTTTTAGACCAAATTATATGAACCACCTGCTTTATTTTAACAGCATCCTTTCTTGTAGTCATATCAGAAAATGAAAAATTCAAATGAATACGTGTTCAACAAATATTCTAATCTGTTCTTTTTTAATAGGACTAATAGACCTTGAGCTGAGTAAATACACTTTCAACCTCTTTCATCAAAAGTTAGATGGATTTTCTTTTTCTGAAACTTATTTATCTACTCTCCAGGGTTTTATTCATCGCTTCAACCACACTCTCAGCCTCCCATTTGTCATCAGTGGCTCTGCTTCCAGGCAGTTGCCAGGATTCTCCTTGTCTCAACACATATGCAAACACATGCACATGCATAAATATATACAGAGTTAGTCATACACAGCCTTGTTGCTCTCCACAAATACAACAATCCCCCAGAGACGGTTGTCATGAGAGATTCCAGGGGTCAGTCGTGGGCCAGACAAGGCTTTTGGGGGGTTGGGGTACTATTGAGAGGAGGGGAAAGCAAGGGTACAAGTGATAATTTAGTGATACCTCAGCGGAGGTGGCAGGGTGCTACTTTTCTAATAAGTACGGTCTCATGTCAAATCCTGCCTCATCTATCGCCTTTTAAGTAAATGAATTCTGCTCTGTGCATGTTATCACTTTGTCACTTTTTCACCTTGAACTGAGCTGATTATTCACTGACACCCTTTGTGGTTGTGTAGCTCTGCATGCTGACTGCTTCGTATTAACTATTAATGTCATGGCTTTTTAAATATTCAACCTTTATGTATTTTTGTGACCATGTGTCTTTGAAACAGTGGATTAAAGAGTCCCTTTGATGGAGTTGTTAAGAAAAGAAGGTCCATGTAGTTGAGTGAGAAGTTCCAGACAATGTCACATCCCTTCTAGCATTTTCTTAGTAGAAACCTGTGCATTTGTTACTTAAATCCATTTTCATGGAAATGGTACCACTTTCCATTTGTAATGATTAACTTTTAGGTTTGACTTTTTATTTTTAAATGCTGAAATCAGAGACATTTAGTGGTTGTATGTATCAGTGTGCACTTAAAAAGAAGAAGCACCTGACAAAACTTCAGAATGTTCACCTCGATCTCTCTCTTACCCTCCCCTCCTAATTCTGGTGCCACTTTTACGGGGAATGGCACAACACAGGGGCGTCAATGACAGTGAGCAAGGGTGGTTTATCCCTGCAGCTGTCAGCCCAGGGGGGTATTAAGCCTCCATTCTGAGGATTCTTGAGCCTTTGCCAGCCAAAGACCTACTATAATCCATTTCAAAGCACATGGACAGCCAGTGAGTCTATTCTCTTTACTGAAAGGGATGAAAAAGGCAAAGAAAAGTAAAGCCATGTAGTCATATTAAAGAGACTAATACCAGCACTTTTATGACTTGTACATAGTCCATGGTGAGTTCAGAGAAGTACTGCACTAGATGAGGTATCAAATCCATTATTCCACATTTGCATGTGATAATTAGCCATGTGTCATAAAGTTTTCTTATAGTTGAGCTGTTTAAAATTTTCAAGCAGCTGGGAGTGCATGGGCTGCTTAGCAGCAAACAATTGTCCGGCCATGGCTTACTTCATAACTCATAATTCACTTCGCTTAATCCTGGAAAATACCAAAGCAAACATGACAAAAATTGTACTCGCTCATAAAGCAACCTGATGTTGGAAAACAGCTGTGAACTATGAATAGGTGAGCCTGTTACAAGTGCTGTATAATGGCTAAGGAATCCAGTGTTTATCGTTTAAATGAAAAGAGTGAGGCCCATCAAAAGAGGTGTTGGAATGTGATGCGTACAGATCCCTCCCCTGAGTAAAGTCCTCCTAATGCTCTCTATCTTGATTTGGAGTATTACAACATAAGAGGTTTGAGAGATCAGGCTCTTCTGAGAGAGGGATGGGGATTATAAACAGAGACTGGCAGAGATCGTGTGTGTGTGTGTGTGTGTGTGTGTATGGGCTAGGGGGTGTACGATGGAGTACATAAGTGCTAGATGATGCAAGAGCCCCAGTTTTACTGTGCTGCCAGGCGTGCCATGTTCTTATCCCCTTTGAAAGCAGAGGCACCTGCATTATAATTCCTGAAACAACTGTTCACTTGAGATCTTCTTTTGATCAGGTTTCATCTTGCAGCAGGAAGATGTAGCCCAGTTATTCTCGGACTTGGAAAATGACTAGGTTCAAGCTCTTCTTAGACAGTAAATGGGATTGTGTTATGTACTCTTATACTGCTGTCGAGCTTCAGGGCACACTCTTTGCTTTCACATATGTTTTCATGGAGTTGTGTATCAGCATATCACAGTTGAGGTGAAAATGATGAGACTGAGAGTAGTCACATCAACATGTGCTACACAAGACCACTGGTGTTTAGTGGCCTTTGAAGAGAGCTGGCCAATCTGTCATTTAAGGTGGAGAAGCTTAGCAAGGGACTGCAAATTTCAGTACATTGCCTTGCATTAATGTAGTACCACAAAGTCCAGTACAGCAGTCAAACAAGGGAAAGGGGCCATGATTCCCTCATTGTGGCAATGGACTCAACTACGAATAGAGGAAGTTTGTACGTGTTAAAAACATAGCTATTCAAAGCTGCTATTAACAACTCTGTTCCCATTAAAGCTCATTTTAATTTTAATAAGTTTTAGCTACTGTAATTTTAGCACAAATGCAGAAACATTTAGCAAAATCTGTGAAGAAAAGAAAAATAACAGCAAAAAAAAAGTCAACAATCAAACACGTTATGACCATCCTGTATAAACTGCATTTATAATTGTCAGTTCACTTCCATAAGTATTCCACACTTTTCATTCTTACAACCTGGAAGTGAAATGGACTTTTATGTCATGAATCTCAGAAAATAGCCCACTGTAATGAAGGGAGGAAAAGTTACAGAATATAGAACAACTGAAATTCTGCATATAGGAAGACGTCCACCAAATATCACCAAAGATGGGATTAGTCTGAGAAGCAACCAGGAGGTCATGGGAGAATTTGTTCACATGGCAAACATAGCATTCCACACTACTGGGCTTATGGAAAATTGACAAGAAGAAAGAAAAAAGACTGTTTTTTTTTTAAACAAAAGGCAAATTGGAGGTTTGAGTGGCTTATCTGGTCTGATTCTGGTACTTTTTATAATCAGAGACTGGCAAACTGGTCAGGGTTAAGAGCAAGATAGTTCACCAGGCTTTTTAACCAGGAAACAGCCCTAAGCTTTTTATAAAACTACACTACAGTGGTTCAAAAACAAGCACCTGAATGTGTTAGCCTGACCTCAGTCCGATTGAGAATCTGTGGAAAAATTGATGTTTGTTAGCAATAACTTGTACAGTTTTGCTAAGAAGTATGGGTAAAAATACCAGAATGCAGATGTGCCAAGCTGATAGAAACATTTCCACCTTTAACCTTCAAATGTTAATACCAATTAAGAACATTTCAATTCAAAATGTGGAAAGGTTTAGTGGGTGGTGTCAATACTGTAGGTATGCAATTTTCCCATCTTGTAAAGGAAATCTGCTGGTAAGTTCCAGGCGTCTTGGAAGCAGAACTTGTCCGTTGAGTTTTCTTGTCTGTCTGAGTATGAAAATGATGTACACAATATGCAATGGTCAGTTCATGGTCAATATAAACCCAGCAGAAAACCTTTGGGAAATTTTTGACCAGTGTTATAGCTAGTCCTTTCCACTGCCACAGTTAATACACTAGGCATCATTCTTGTTGCTGTCGCTATTGTTCTTCAAGTTCCTTGAGGTTTTATCCATCATTGTCCTCTGGAGTTTTCTGTGCTAAGAAATTCTGACATTAAAGTAGTCATTGTTGAAAGTAATGTTCTGTCACTGTACTATATTGTACTGTACATGTACCAGTTATGAGGGAGCAAACAGCTTCAGGGACTTTGTTTGTTAAAAATCTTTTCCCATGCCTCTATTTCTTTTGCCAGGAAAAAGGCTTTGGTTAAGCAGACGGTCTTAAACTCCAGGATGTTTTATAGCTATGAGTAACAAAGACACTCAGCTTTGGATAGTGACACATGGAAGTCTAACCACGTCTTAAAAAGTACAGAACAAATAAATTCAGTTAATTATTGCAAGTTTTTTTCTCAGTATAGTGTTTTTTGTTGTTGGCTTGCATGTTTAAGTCTGGTCATTAATTGGTGAGTCCTTTGGCCTTTGCTAAGAAGAACTGCAGGGTTACTTTTGCAGAATAAAGCATTGTAGATTTTCTGGATTCTCTGTGTTAAATCTGTCTGTTTTTGCCGTAAGTTTTATGGGAACAGTTTGCTTAGTGAGCAAGGTATTAGTTCCAGTCAAAACAATATTTTTACTTCTAGCATTGAAGAACAAATGTTCTATTTTGCTAATACAATTTAATAATCTACTTTCAGGATCAGTAAGTTAATGTAACGTGCAATCACTCTGTAGTGCTATAGTTTAATGTGTGGCAGTAATAAAGGTTTCCTCTCTTCATTTTTCTTGAGAAATGGTCTACAGGTTTTCCTATTATTATAAAATAAGTGTACAGTATAACTGGGTGATTTAACTTACACGGTATCTTATGCTATCTTTCTGTTCTGTGCTGGTTTTGTTCCTTATCATGATGATGATTGTGTGTAATGATTGGTTTCTGTCTGATTTTATTGTGCCACTATTATGTTGTCAATATAAATGAAATGACAACATAATGTGAACTCATATACTGCCAAATTATCCTCTTCACTGTTAGCTAACTCTGTGATTGCTGCATAGACAGGGAATACAGCAAAATCAATGCTGTCCAAATAGTCTATAGATGGGGGGCAGACAACCAAAAACACTGTCTATACCTCGATACAATTTTAATAGACGCACCTCCCTTGTTTGTACACCTCGAGCAGAGATTATAGAGCCTCTGGGTCATATTTTTCTATGTACTTCTATGTGATTTGTATCATAGCATATGATTAAGTTAGTTGGATGGTGTAGAGGGTAGCTGACAAACTGCGGAGCAACAGATGGGCTACAGTCAGTGATTTTATACATGTAAAGTTCAACAATGTGGTAGATTAAATTCATAAAATGGCCACTCAGTGTAAACAGACTTTAGTTGCGTGTAAATGGTTTTGTAGGCCATTAAACTGAAGCAAAAATTCCCACCAGATTTACAAACGTTGATTTTAATGTTGATTTTCTTCATATTCATGTGTGTATGTTGATAAATGTCAGGCAGGCACACATTATATGCATTCGTGGCAAAGCTGATTTGCATTCAGTGACAATGAATAAATAAGTGCATGTGTGTTAAATCTTAACTTAATGCAGCTCAGCCATTGTTACTGTAGGTCATTTATTTAGCTCTAATTGAAGAGACAGTCTAATTTATCATATTTTACAGACTTTTTTCAGATTGAGTTCTTTCACATAATTTATATGAAATACCTAGGTTTTACTAAATTTGTATGCAATTGAAATAAATAAGCAATTTATACTTAAATAGTGCAATTGGTATATAGAAATAAAGTGATTCATGCCAATTATACTTTTAATGCCTACCGCTAAGAGTCTTCTCATATGAAAATTTAAAAAAGGAGACCTCATAAAATACAAACGTTTCCAAACTGACTGGATTTTCATGAATACCAAATACCTTGTGTAAATGCTTGTGCGAACGATTTGCAAACAAAATTTGCTTGTATCCAGCGTGATAAACGAGGCAAACCGCAACACAATGTGTACAACGCTCTTCATTAATATTCACCACTCCATAGACGATGATAGGAAAACTCCACACATTTGGATGAATTTACTGTCCTGTTTATAGCAAAGAAAATTGATTGGACAAAAAAATATATCCTATAAGCTTGGATTAGTTGCCCTTCAATAGCCAGGCCAGCTTACCTTTTACCTGTGTAGGATTGTAGGCTTTTGAGGTGTAAGGTTTCTAGCTCAGAACTAGCTATAGCAGTCTTGGGGCCTTTTTTCTCACTTAATGCATTTTCAAGGCTTTCTAAGCTTCAGCTTTGAGTCATTTATCAGTGTGCATTACTGAGACAGATGGTTCTCATCTTACCGATCTTTTTTTGTGATAAGAGAGCACAATTAACATTAAATACACATTCTTTTGAAAAACGAGCTCATGAAAAATGCTGTCACTGCTGTTGTCTCCTTTCTCAGACTTCAGCCTTTAAACCATTCATTTGTCAGTGGATCTTTTGTCTGAGGACGTTGCATTCCTTATCACAAGACATGCGTTTACTGGACTACCTTCAACCTTTGTCCAGGTTTTTTTTTTTGTCAGCAAGCAAGACTTCATTTCATGCTGACCCTGAAATACAGCCATCACATCAACAAACAGCATCATGTTTGCTCAACACGCATGGGTGATTTAGTGACACTTTGCAGGGGCAAAGCATCGCCTGAGCAGATAAGGATCTGCTGCTGTTAGGTTGCTTATGTGAAGACTCGGGAATCTTGTTATAGCATGTTTTTGATATGAGCTATATAGATGGTCAATTTTTTTTTTTAATTCATCTCTTGCTCTGTATTTTGCTGCTGAAACTACACAGTCTAAGATGCACGCAGAACATCTTAATTTTGTTGTGGGGTTCTTTATGTTTTGTTGGGTTTTTTCCATACGACTTCCTTGATTTTCTTAGACCTCTATTTTGAGAGGTCTGTTTGCTCTACATACTGTACGCCTCTTCATTCTTAGTGTGTGTCCAGGTGTGGTCTCATTACACACAAACACACTCACACGACACACACAGATAATGACACATTCCCTGCCACTTGTGGCTCATAATTAGTGAGTAGACATGTGCAGATTTTTAAAGATAGGTATTCTGTAGGCCACACAGAACACACCTTGCTTTTTCACCACAAGAAGTCAAGGATACAGGAGAGGCACATTTATGTTCAGCCCAAAGTTTCCAGTTCTATAGTGACCATAGCTATGGGAAATTAGTGGCTGAGTACCTATAATAAAAAACATGACTACTTTGGGGCGAAGTATATAGTATCGTATACAGTGTCATCTCTGTATTATGTGTGAATAAAAAGAAAACGGTTTCCACACAACTTTCTCCTTCCAGTCAATCTAGATCAGCAGCTTTATTTATTTATTTTTAGAAAGGAATCTTAAAAGCTCTCCAAATGTCTTTTTTGTTTTTGTTTCTCATGGCAGTAAAAACTGTAGTTCTTCAACTGCATTATTTATTATCTCATGTCATAAATGTTTTTGAAACAATATAAGAACCCTTCTTTATACACAAACTGCACATCAAATTAATTGATTAAAATTAGACACTGTTCTAATGTCATGGGTTCTTTTCATGTATTAATGCAACAGTAATATGCTTTTGGCTTAAGGCTGTTCCAACACATTACATTCCACATGCAAATTTTCTTTCAAACATTAAAATCCTAGCTTGTTCACTTATTCAGATTAAACCATTTTGTAAGTAAGTAAGCTCTGAATTATTCAGTACAATAAAACTAACATGAAAGTTATGTAGTTATGAGAATGTGAGTGTGAACACAGAGACAACTCCAGAGGTTCATCTGAACTTCATCATACCTCGAAGCGCAGATATTCCCTCCATTGTCTTTGCTCTCTCTTGCAATATGACTACGGAGACAGAAGCTACAGAGGCCCCCTGTGTTTGTGGTCACCCGCTGGCTGAGACTAAGAGTTTAAGATTTAAAGCAAGGCAGTTTGACTGGGATTTGCTCTGGCTGTGGAATCTAAGAGCCCTTTCAAATTGAAGTGCATCCTTATATAATCTCTCATGGGAGCGTGTCCCTTTGGCAGAAGGGTCTGTTACCCTTTCCCACTAAATCAAGAGCTTTGTTACTGCTCATACTGTGAAGGGATGGGTTCAAGAGTCATGAGTAACAAAAAAAACAGAAGACCCAAACAATTTTTATAGCATGGTTTTGGTATTAATTTTAAGAACCATCCTTTTTTCCCTTCACTGAAGCCTCTTAAATTCTGCTATGAAGCTTTCAAATCAAGGAATGAGGGTTCATGTGAAAGCAAAACTTAGTGCACCCTAGGAAGATGTCAGGCAATATATAGCTAACACACCCCTTTAAAAGGCTTTGTTTCCTTTATTGTGTTACATTTACAACCTCTTCATATGGCAGGAGGGAGAGGCCCTACGTCATATGCGTGCTGACCGATCTGTGGCCTGTAATTTGGTTCAGTGCTGTTATGAGGGTGTGTTTAACTTTCTAGTTAAAGACTGGAAGCTTTTTTTTTTTTTTTTTTTTCAACAGTTCCGGCTTAATGGTACTTGTTGATTTATGGAAACTTACTGGAACAAACTCAAAAACTCTACATGACTGTTGTATAGTGTGTTTTGGCAGGAACTTTTCCTGAACTTCTCTCATGCCACCTTGCAGGTCTCGGAAGGTTAACTCTGCTGTCATTTCCATGGAGACGACCCGGGCCCTCCTCCCACTCCTCCTCCTCTTACTGAGTGTGTGTGCGCACAGTTGTCATGGCAACCTCCGCCCGACCCCCAGAGTGTATCTGTCTTACAAAGGTGAGCATGGTTTCTGTTTACTACTGCAGACATAACAGAAGAGAAATCTTTGTTTTCAAATTTGTTTTTGTTTTCTCTTAGTACATCAAATTAACACTTGAACACCTCCCCTATTCATCATTTTAATTTATTATTTATATTTAACCATCTTTGTAATTTAACGAAACAGGTGTAACATGTTGGCCAACTCAACAGTAGATTCAGTTCAAACGAGTTTATGAATAATTGTTTCATTTGTTTATGCTGCTAACTATTGAAGGCATTGCATGTAGGAGTAGACATTTCTTCATTAAGCATACGCAAATGATCCGTGTATATATAGGATTTTCTGTTAAGGAAATGTTTTTTAATGGTGCGTCTGTGACAACTGTCATCCATTGCTGAGTTTTGCAGCATGACAGTTTTTCACCTCTGTATTCACTACACGGTGCCTTCTCTCACACACACTCCCTGCCTATTGCTTTCTGTCCTTCTCTGGCAGAGTGTAACACCAGCATGCCTCATCGCCCAATTAATGCTCCAGAGAAGTGACTACCCATCATCCCCCCTGCATGTTGACGTGCCACTGTGGGGCACAAAGAGAGTCATGCAGAGAGAGGAGCGTTTGATGTTAAAAAGTCTCTCACAATGCCATTAGAATTTATCACTATAGGAGCTGCTTATAGACAAAGAGGTGGTGAATAATGACACACTTTAGTTGCTGAAAAGGTGTTTGTTCTGCACGATTAAGTGACAGTGAAACACAGACACATCTATACAACTGTCCGTAGCCCTGAGCACCTGACACATGCTCGGTAGGTCAGATACTGAATATGTTCTATGCTCTTAGTTCAGAGAGGTTAACAAAGGAGAAAAATCATGCTTAATTCCTGAGAAGATATTGGATTTAGGAATAAGAGATAACATGCCACAGCAGGATGGAAGAGAGGAACTGTAGAATAAATTGGATGGATGAAGAAGAAAGGTCTAGAGGTAGGGTACAATGTGCAAAGAGAGAGAGAGAGGGAGAGAGAGAACGGGGAAACAGAGAAGATAAATATGGAAGAGGGAATCGTGGGAGGGAACTGAAAAGAGAGGACTGATGAGCAGCCCAGAGGCATGAGAGATGGAGGTTGAGGTAGAGAGAAGGACAGAGGTGTGTGAGTGTGTTTGTGTGTGTGTGTGTGCATGTGCATGTGTGTGTCTGCATGTGTGTTTCTGTGTGCGCACAAGTGGAGATGTTTATGTGCGGATATGTGTATAAAAGTTACAGAGGATGTGTGATTGTATACACATTATGGCCCCTATTCATCAAAGTTTTGAGCAGCACAATTTCAGCACACAGAATGGATGTAAACAAGTCTGCATTTTATTAATGAAACTGTTGTTTGAGCTCTCACTAGTCTCTTATTGTGCATGCAAATGAAACACCCCAATCTACCTTCAAGTAAGAGTTGTCCAAGATCGGATCTAAAAATTACACAGAAGAAGGGAATAAATATTTTAACATTTATGTGCTTTTGACTGAGTCTGCTGAAAATAAAAGAACAGTTACGCAAAAAAGCTGTGTAAAGCCATAATCATAGAATTTTAGAACGCGGCTCAGATAAGTCTGATTTAATTCATGACTTCATTAAATTACTTCATAAATAATTAAGTAAAACTTGGTGATCATGTTTCCATTCAGAGCAAATAAACAACTCCTTAGTTCTTCTACACAAAGAAGGTAAACAAACACCGAAATTCACACTTCCCGTTTGAGAGTATGTGTTATTGAAATATTTATGGTTTGGTATAATTGCTGATGATACTTCAAATTAATTCAATTCAATTCAATTAACTTCAGCTTGTTTGATTGTATAAAAAAATAAATAAAGATTGAATAATTTTATTTTATTGGATTGGTGATAACCGATAAGAGGATAAGCTGATGGTGGAATTTGCATATGTTTGTTTTACGATCAGATTTGTCTATAGGCAACCTTGATGAAAGAACAGTTATTTATGAATTTGCAAGGTACTGTGTGTGTGTGTGAGGTTAATTATGAGCATGATCTGAGTGGAGGTATTGTGTGCGAAGGTGACAGTGGAACAGATCCCTGTTCTGAGAAACAGGATAGGCTTGTGTAGTTGCCAGAGTATTATTAGCGTGTGTGGTTGCTGTGTTTAGCTGAGCACAGGGAAGCCCCCCAGAGCACGCAGGCACCTGACGCCAGCAACCTGCTTTGGTATGGTGCACACACAGACACACACAGTCACACAGACACACACACACAGACACACACACAGACACACGCACGCACACACACACACACACACACACACACACACACACACACACACACACAAATGTACACATGCTGATCTTCAGCTGGTGTTTTCCAGATCCAGTATGAATCACTGTAGGTTTATATGTAACCAAGTAGCTAAGCAATGTCAGAAACTTGTACTGGGTCTACATATCCCTCCAACCCCCGTAGTCTTCTAATGGACAGATTGAGATATAGCAGGCCTGGTGTCTCTTCCTGGAATAAAGCCCTTTTCCCAGATTGCCTGACGCCACAGGACTGATAGTGACGCTCCCTTGGAAATGTGGGAAACAGCTTTGGAAAGTAGAAAGACATGCATATGCTCAATAACTGGAAAAACGAGTAGGATTAATAGCTGAGAGATCAGAAATAGCCTTATGGGAAAGGGTTTTTGTTTTTTTGTTTTTTTCTTACTTCTAATGAATCTTCTAATGCCAGAACTCAAGTCTTGAGGCTAGTTTACAGCCCACCTGCTGAAAGTACAGCAGCTAAAGGGAAAGATTGTCAAGACAGTGATAAATTTCATCAGAGATCTAACACTGACTTTATACAGTCTCTTGTATAAGACTTATAGATGCCTTTCAGGGTAATGATGGACTGTTCTGTTTGTTAAGCACATTCAGTGAGGTGTTTCCTGAACATATTGCAACCAGATATTTGGATGGACAGTTTCTTTTCACATTTGGGAACTTTAATTTTAAGAGAGAGCGAAACAGCAACAATTTTAATAGGTCAGTGCGAATGACCCATTTTACACTGTTTCACAAGAGAAACCCTGAGGAATTCTCATCCTTCTCCACACATCTCACCCTTTGCTATGGCCTTCTTGTAACATATGCTTTGGAAGATAATTTATGGAATAAAACCCTAGTTTTGTAATGTCGAGATCTAATATTAGTTCTCAAAGAACAAAATTAGTCATAGTTATACAAAATATAGATTTATGTGGATTTTTATTGCATTTTTGTTGTACGTTTTTATGTGTTCTGGCCTACAGCCAGCTCTACTGGCCTACAGCCACTAAATCAACTTAGAGTGCTCCTACTGTTTGAAGAATATTACAGATTAGTGTTAGATTGTTAATCATCACACCACAAGATCCTGCTGCTTTCTAATTTGGGCAAATCTGAGTAAAGAATGTAGAGCAATAATACAGATCACTACTATACTTATTTTTTATCCCTAAGAGAAATTCTAGCTATGATATGAGGTCTAAGAGACAGCTTTAATGGCTTCCTTTCCAGATAAACTGCTGAATTGGTTGGTATTGCCCACAGTGAAACAGCTGTAAAGATGGGTCTGCAGCTGGAGTTTAGACTAGGCTCACCTTAGCATTTACCAAAAGAAACACACAGACACAGACACAGACTGTTTTTTGCATTTTCTAAACAGTCAGAATCTGCTTTCTGACCTGATTGAACTGTAGACATAGCAGTGAATGTATGTTTTCTTTCTTGCTGAAAACTAGAATATAATGTCAAATTTAAGCGTTAATAATTTTGTACGTTACAGATAGCTTGCTCTTCAAAAGTGGGTTCGCTTAGGTTAGGGCCATAAACACTTTTAATAAATATCATATCATATCATATCATATCATATCATATCATATCATATCATATCATATCATATCATATCATATCATATCAT
>JAOTRN010000031.1:3568379-3579099 GCA_028566695.1 Bagroides melapterus
GACCACTAGGACTGAACTTGAATTGGATTGAATTTTTGTCCACAGAGCTACTGGAAACGAGGACCATCCGACCATTCAGCTTCTCTTTCAACACCACCGACTACCGAATCCTCCACATGGACCAGGACCAGGGCCGCCTTTACTTGGGCAGCTGTGAATATATAGTCTCTCTGGACATGCAGAACATCAACAAGGAGCCACTCATTGTAATACACGTTTACAAATTATATTTTAGTCACTGATTTGAACTGCATAAGCCATGTTAGATAATACATTCCAAATGAACTTCACAATATTAACAGTTGGGAGAGATGTTTCTGTAACTGACAAACATATGAAACACATGACATTGAAAACTGTGGATGTTATGATACTAGTTATAGAAAATCTGTGTCTTTCTGAATGTAACTTTATCACAATTGCCATTCCCAGCCTTTGTCTGCGTGACTGCCTCCAAAACTTTATTAACATATTCTCTAAGCTACGTTTTCTTCCTGTCATTTGTCCACCCTACCCCACCCACATTCTCTCCTACATATCATACAGCTCGCCTTCCTCAAATTCTTTCTTTGGTTGAACTGTTGTTCGGTTCATTTTGCCTTAAATTTGGATTGTTGACTTACTTTTTTAAAACAGTACTTACTTTTTTAATACAGTTTCCTTTATTAAATCCCTTTTCATACAGAAACCATGTGGAATGAAATCTTCAGCGCTGATTATATATAACATACAGTACAGTAGCGAATTAATTACGTAATTGTAATTATATTTGATTTCATTTAAATAGAGAGAACAGAATGCTAACTCTACTCCTTAACCTTTGCAACTTTTCATACAAATTGCGTTATCTAAATTAATATGATTTGGCAGGTGTAAGACCATGATGGAAGTTTTGAGTCTTTTAAGTGTCTTGTATGCACACATATTATACTGTGGTGTGTAGAGAGTAAATCAGTGTTTAATCCTAGATCCACTGGCCTGCTACTTCCCAAAGAAAAGCGGAGTGCAAGATGGCAGGAAAAGGAGGACAAGTAAGTCTACATCCTTCTGTGAATGAATGCTTAGCTGTAGGCAGGTTTTGGGGTTTTGATGACCTTTCCATGTTTGAGTGAAAGATAAAATGAGCTCTCCTGAGGCATACTCTTCCTTTTGTTACAGGGAGAGTGTGCAAACTTTGTGCGCCTGATCGAACCGTGGAACAGGACCCATCTTTACACATGTGGTACTGGAGCTTACAAGCCCATCTGCACCTTTGTTAACAGAGGCTGGAGGGCTGAGGTGTGCACACAAACACTCACATGCCCACATATGAGGTCTATATACAACACCTCTGTCACAGTAAAAACCTGGTGATGATCCTGTTTATGTTTGTCACTGTGTTCAGGAATACCTCTTCCGACTGGTGCCTGGCTACGTGGACTCTGGAAAGGGAAAATGTCCTTATGATCCACGCCAAGAAAATGCTGCCGCTCTAATCAGTGAGTCTTCTATCACTCCATCTCTCCCCTCTTTCTCTGAAATTCAGAAGTCATGCTTCATTAACATTGTTTTTTTTGTCACCACACAATCCTCCGCCTTTGCCAGATGGGAACCTGTATGCTGGAGTGCATGTAGACTTCATGGGCACAGACCCAGCCATATTCAGGACCCTAGGAGACAGACCTGCTGTCAGGACAGAGCAGTATGACTCACGATGGCTTAATGGTATGATGTGAACAGAAAGATGTATGCCAAGAGCAAAAAAAAACATGGCTATTAAGCAGAAATCTGAGTGATTCTGAGCTTATATTTTTTTTATTTTTTAGGTTTTAACACCATCCTTTATTATACTATTTTTCTCTTAGAGCCTGTGTTTGTAAAAATTCAGAAAATTCCAGATAGTACAGAGAAGAATGATGACAAGCTGTACTTTTTCTTTCGGGAAAAGAGTTTGGATGCAACAGGCGGCAGCACCCCCAGTGTGCTGGCCAGAGTGGGCAGAGTTTGTTTGGTGAGAATTTGTACAAAAAAGAAATTTTGAAATATATGACATATTATGACAATCTTCATTTCCTTAAAAAACATTTTTCAAAGAATTCAAAGAATTTTGTCAATTATTTTAAGGGTCTTCCTCAAAACATTTCTGTGGTACAAAATTTAACACTAATACATAAATTAAGAACAAAAACATGAGCTAAGGACTATAGCATATACATGATTAACATACCATAACATACAGTATACATCACTTAAGGACATGGGACTAAACCCTAATAATTATATATGTATGAGCTAAGGATTACAACTTTCAGAACACGTTCAGAACCGACACATGACTTAAGGATTAAAACACATGACTACATACATTACATACATAAGCACAAGTATTAAACACTTATGACATAATTGATCATTACAGTGTTGATACTGAATGGATAAAAGACACACATTTGGATTATATGAAGAGCAAGTGGAGCTCCAGTACCGTAATATACATGGAAGTGTATTATAACAGCATAACATATTGTTGATAATAATGAAGATGCAGTTTCACACTGTTCTATAGAAAACGGCTGTAATGTATGCCTTTGCTCATTGTTCTATAACTGTTGAGAAATTATCAATAGACACACGAAGAAGTGCATATTATACATCATATCTCTGTCTTTTATTCCCTTAGAATGATGATGGAGGTCAAAGGTCATTGGTAAATAAGTGGACAACTTTCCTGAAGGCACGTCTTGTCTGTTCCGTAATTGGGACAGACGGAGTCGAGACGTATTTTGATGAACTAAGTAAGTAAAACTGTGTGTTTAGATTATTTTCTGTGCTACAAATGTGATGTGTTGCTTTTCTGAATCCATTGGAGTGACAGATTAATGCTTTGTGTTCAGGGGACGTCTTCATTCAGCGGACTAATGATGAACGTAGTCCTATGGTGTATGCTCTCTTCTCCACTGCTGGGTAAGGAATGAGCAGGAATGTATTAACTGCACCTTTTCGAATCTTCAGGTCAGTGTGGCCTGGGTAACTTGTTAGACGTCCATAGTGTTTAATGCTGCATTTAGATATGAAGTCACCAGATGGCGTTCCTGATACTGTTTGCCATAGCAATTACGTCTATCACTGAGTGGTGCAACTGGCACTTTAAATCAAATTGTCCAGAACATATATACATCATATTATGCGAGATGAAGGAGAAGCTGTATGTGCTCTTTGACACGTGTGTCTACTGTCTTCACCCCAATTGCTTGTTGCCTTACCAAGTCACTCCCAGATGTGGATAAAGTTAGGGTTGCTCCTGTAGTTCGTATCACCGAAGTTACGAGCTCTCATTCAAAATGAATGATCTCTGGATGCTTTGCCACTGATGTATAAATGTAGCATAAGCTTACAATGTAATGGTGACAAAGCTGTCTCTGCTTTCTCTCACGCTCACTTTTTAGGTCTGTGTTTAAAGGTTCAGCAGTGTGTGTGTACTCCATGTCTGACATCAGAAATGTCTTTAATGGACCCTTTTCTCATAAACATGGGCACAATTACCAGTGGACCCCTTACACTGGAAAAATTCCTTACCCACGTCCGGGGACAGTGAGTACCATCGTGATCAATGTGTAAAGTGATTAAGACATGATGAGAAATTATTAACCCTCAAAATCATAGATGAATTACTGGTCTGTAGTAGTTCTTTAATGCATTATATATTCTCTTTTAAACTTGATGATATTGCTGTGCTTTTATGGTTTTATTAATGATTAAAGTCAGCTCTTCTTCTCTCTGACTAAACCCAGTGCCCCGGAGGAACATTCACTCCTGGAGTCCACAGCACCAAATCCTTCTCTGATGAAGCTGTTAACTTTGTTCGTGCTCACCCTTTAATGTACCATCCCATATACCCTACACACAAGCGCCCCCTGGTGGTGCGGACAGGAGTGGACTACCGCTTCACCACTATCGCTGTGGACATGGTGGATGCTGTGGATGGGAGATATGAGGTGCTATTTCTGGGAACAGGTACATTTCATGTGATTAGTTGCATAAGTGTTTCCTTTTAAAAACAAAGAAAGAAAGAAATGCTGGAAACGTTTTTAAGATAATTCATTAAGATAAACATTCTGGCACAGTTTTATTTGCACTTTCAAATTTCAAAAGTGCTTCTGACTCGTTGCTTGGCAGACAGAGGAACAGTTCAGAAGGTGATTGTGCTGCCGAAAGACACGAGCACGACAGAAGAGCTCATTCTTGAAGAGGTGGAAGTTTTTAGGGTAAAGATCATTTTAAATGTATTCTATTTTTATGAATAAATGTGCTTTTGTCTGGAAAAGTCGTTACATATCAGATGTTAAGTATGACAACTGAAATACTAACCAAGGCAGCTGAATATCTATCACTGCTGTTTTTTAGACACCAGCACCAGTGAAAACTCTGAAAATTTCCTCTAAAAGGGTAAGGAATTGTGATTGATTTCCCTTTTTTTCTTTTTGCAAACACCATTAATAGTAAATAAAATCTATTACCTATTAGTCATTTTTATAATTACTGTTTTTAATTATTTATCCAAATCTATCTAGATATACTATTAATTGACTCTTTATTGTTAAAGAAAATCTTATTTAAACTGATATTGATAAATGATGGAATCTTGTTGAGGAAAATGTTTTAAAGCACCAGGGTGAAAAATGCCCATATAGTTCAGTACCATGAAGGGAAAAAGGTCAAAGCACACACACTCAAAGGCAAATCAGGGAGCAAAAACCAGTAGATGGAAATCAGAGGTCATGCAAGGTTAGAACTATAAGAGTGAGGAGAATGAAGCCAGCTAATGAAGAACTGGTTTTATTATAAATCCTTCATTAATGTTCATGTGTTCAAGTTAGCTTGTTTATGATTATAGTGTTTATTATTGTAGTGATTATTGGCTTTTACTCTGTTATGGCTAACAGCAACAGCTGTATGTGTCATCGGCACGAGGACTTACCCAGGTGTCCTTGCATCGGTGTCCTGCTTACGGTAAAGCTTGCTCTGACTGCTGCCTGGCCAGAGACCCTTACTGTGCCTGGGATGGAGAGAGCTGCTCTGCTTTTACCCCTGCCACCAAGAGGTCTGTTCCTTTCTCCTGAACTCTATCCTATTTCTCTCTCTCTCTCTCTCTCTCTCTCTCTCTCTATCTCTCGCTCTCTCTCTCTCTCTCTCTCTCAGAGTGTATGTGTGTCTAACATCAGAAAACTGGTTCAATTTTTTATCTGAAAATTGTCTGTTGATAATTGTTTAGGAGAAGCAGGAGACAGGATATCAAACATGGTGATCCGTTACGTCAGTGCAGAGGCTTCAACTCTAAAGGTTTGTGTGTGTAATTATGAATGCATAAGGATATGAGAAAGGTCCTAGAAATAGAAAGAAAAATAAATCTCTCTATATATTTATTCCAATTGACCTATTTTTTTTAACAGAAATTAAAGGCCCACATTTTGCTTCATGTCCTTTACATGTTTTGTAGAACAGGGAAATATTAAACTAAAGTGCATATATTCATTATTGCAGTTTTGATTATTATGCCACAGAATGTAAAAGCTTCAGTGTAATGCTTTGCAAATTTGCTGAAACACTGTCAGGAATAGCGTCTGCTTCTTAAGCATTTCTTCCTGTCTCTCAGTAGAGAAGCGTCTGAGGGAGACAGTGCAGTTCGGGGTGGAGGGCAGCAGTGCGTTTCTGGAGTGTCAGCCCAGGTCTCCTCAGGCTACTGTGAAGTGGTTCTGTCAGAAAGATGGCAAACGTAAAGCGGTAAGATTGCGACTCAAAACTCACAAGCAAGGTTGAAAAGAAAAGCAGGTTTAGAACTCAACAGTTGTGTTAAAACTTTTGCACCCTCAGGTTTTGAATTAAAAAATTAAGACGTACATGTAGGTCGTAATTGAAAATGTGTGCTTAAAAAATGTCAAAAGAAGACTAGCGTTGTGTTTTAATCCTTTATAGTTTATACAGTTCTAGCTATTTCACATAGATGTCTGTGGCAAATGCTTCATGTAATCTAAGACTGATAATAAACTCATTTAAAAGCATGCTAGTTTTGCTACTGGTGTGACAGAAAAGTATTGTGCAGTCATCAAGAGACTGCACGCTTGAAACCTGATGATAGCTGGGAGCCATGGGAGCAAACTTGTTTGTGCTATCAGGTTGGGAGCGATAGAATACTCTCTCTCCCCTATCAATCACAGCAACACTAAAGAAGCATAGACTCATGTATTAGGAAGAGTTTAAGTAGAACATTCCTTTTTGTGTGTTACCCTGTGGCAAAAGGAGTTGTGGTAAAATTTTATATATAAGGGATATCATCGCCATAATGTCCCTACTACATACTGATGATTTTTTTACACAATAACTGAAATAATATCCATTTCACAGCTCAATCGTGATAAAGATGTCCTGAAAACAGCTCATGGCATCCTGCTGAAATCCCTGAGCCAATCAGATGCTGGCCTCTACCACTGCCTGGCCACAGAGAACAACTTCAAGCACACAGTGGCCCGCGTGGCCCTGCGCATCCTCGACCGTGAGATTGTGGAGGCCCTGACGGCTCCAGACGGCCCCTCGGATCCCGAACGCCATCACCAACATGACAAGCAGCGCCGCCCATCTCCTCCCCCTCCCCCACCTCAAACCTTGCCCCCACCTCTCCAGTTGCAACCACAGCCAGAGGTTACGCTCATCAACCAGTACTGCCAGTCCTACTGGAAACAGCCTCCCAAGCCCAAACGCACTAACCGCAGACATACAGAGAAATCAGAGCCTGAGGAAGTACAGGTGCAGTGATCATGTTGAGTGAAAATTCTCACAAAGCCACTTTTTGGTTGAGTTCTGTACATTGTGTGAGCAGGCAGATTCACTACAAACTGTTTCTAAGCTAAATGTCATGTTCATCCCCTGGGGCCATGCCCAAGGTCAAAGCCAATAGACTTATTTTATACATATGGAATTTTACACTGCATGTTGGATATTGGTTAACACGCATAGTGCTGTTCCTTCACTCGGTTTTGACTTTGGCTTGTCTAAAATTACAATTCATGTCTACATGTTTGCAGTGAGGTGCATTTTGGGATCATTTACATTCACTGAGCTAGCAGTTTAGCAGGAATGCTATGCCGTCATTGTACCTACGCACTTTTCTCATTGATTATCGTATAGTAAGTGTAAGTGTTTCCAAAAAAAAAACGTAGAAACTGATTCACACCAGCATTAAATATATAAGGATTAATCTGTTTTGTTTACCAGTGACAGTTTAAAGAAAAAAAACAGTGTTCCATATTCATTGTAGTTGTGTAACTCTGCTGCTTTGCATTGCTTGTATTTAAAGCTTGTTATGTCGAGTCAGATGATTGTTAATCCTCAGTGTGTGGAAAACAGCAGTGGAAGTAAAACTCTGTGCAGGACTTCTGTTTGATTCCACCGTCTTTCACGGCACGGCCGTCTGCTGAGTCGTCAAAAACAAAAGCCTTTTGGTCCAGTATTGAGATGTAATCATGACATTGATTATGCTGACCAATTTTATTGTAATCAAGACCAAGGGTGAATTATAATCAGGATGTGTAAAGGTAGATACGATAGAGTTCCTTTTCAGTCTTTGATAGTAAATACTCATGAGCAAGTCTGCATCAGACAAATCACAGCTGCAAATTTTGAACTCGAGTGTCGTGATGTGTTCATTTATAACGATTAATATCAAACAGTGTTTAAAACAATTTTTCAAGTGGCATTATGACCAGGTAATTATTAGGTAATTATTTCTCTAAAAACTAAAATCTGCGCTATTCTATTTAAAGTGAGAAGATATTAAAGAAATCTACTAGGATTTGGAGGTAGTTGTAGGTTCACCGTGTTTGAACAGGAAGGATGGAATACTTTTCAGTACGGACCAAAATCTGCTCCAGGCTCCTGTCATAGTAAGAGAGATCTGCAAGAAATTACATAAATACTGTAGGGGAAGTTGGGAAAGGTTTGCGAACAGAAGCACTAGCTAACATACGCAAAACGGAAAGAGAATAGTGAGAACAAGTCAAACATATTTATGGATGTGGTACATTTTTGCATATGAATATCATTCAAAGTACATCATTCGAGGGGAAAATAACAGTCTACTTGTTTGTGTCCTGTGAAACAAAGTCATGTGCTGGGAAAGTAATGTGGGACAACCATGTATGGTATTTTTCTTGCATAATCAGAAACAAGGTCATATCTTGGTGGGAATTTTTGTAAATTATTGTTGCATCTTCCAGATAAAACACGCCATATTTGAACTTTGTAACACAAAAAATAGTTGTTCTGTAACTCCTGCACCTTTTGCATATCAGTGGTAGATGTTTCCTGTGGTCAGCTGTGGTCTTGTGCTTGTGTTTAAAGGCAGTCCTTGTGTTTGGTTTTGTGTGTGATGATTACACATGTACATAAAAGGTGTAGGTAATTGATTGTTGGTCAAATTTGAAATCTAACCTCTCTCTCTCTCTCTCTCTCTCTCTCGCTCTCTCTCTCGCTCTCTCTCTCTCTCTCTCTCTCCACACAACATATTTATTTTGAGAATGTACATATTCATGGCCGTTGTACTGTTTAGTGGTGGAATATGAGTGGGAATAGCAGATTTTATTGTGTGTACTCACTAACAGGACCAGAATATACAGAATCACAAAGATGCTTGTAGCACAACAGTGTAAGTTTTTTTTCTGCAGTTGTGGTAATATTCGACTGTCTAGTCTGTTCCATCGGCATAGATGGGTGTTGTTGTTTTTTTTGTTGTTTGTTTTTTTGTTTTTTGTTTTGGCAGTACAATGAATCCGGTGTGAGAATGAATTAAATAACACTTAAATTCAGTTCAGACTGACAGATTAGAAAAAACATAAAATGTAAACTTATCATTTGACTAAAAAAAAAAACTGAAACTGATTTTGTATGAAAAGTTTATGGAGGACACACAAAAGTCCTCATCAGTGATATGTATGTATATTTAGGCTGGAAAGCACAGAGATACTGTCTGGGGACTTGCACAAAAGTCCAAAGTCCGTAATTATTTCTAGTCTTTTAAATGTTATTGTGGTGAAAGATATGGGCTTTTATAGTCGTATGCAACACAGATGATGTTTGTTCTTCTGTATCTTTGCTCAAGTGGCTGCATATTACAATAATTCTCTTATGTATTTACTGTGTTTTTGTTAGCTTAAGTTAATGTGGTCATTTGTAATAAATAATATTTTATTATGTTTATATTGTGAGGTTGGAAATACTCATAGATGTTTTATAATCATAACAATAAACTGCTGTATTTGTTCTTATTTAACCTCTGGTTTTTATTGAACATTTAGTTTTTTATAGCGCTGTTATCAAAATATCAAGAAACTAGGAAGACGTCTTCATATTTTAATGATTTCCTGTTTACCAAAAAATGTCATGAGTTTAATCCATCAGATTGAGTTCAATTTCAAATTTTCCTGAGACACCAGAGCATCTTAGTTTATGTTCAACTCTACAAATCTCTGAACTGAAGGGATGAACACCAAAGATATTCCATCAGTTTGTGTTATGATGATGATGATGATGATGATGGAGAGCACTATCTAACTGTAGGTGCTGGATTATGATTTATTGACTGTGAAGTTCATGGTATATAATTTATATCTTTTTTCATATTTAACGTATGTTGTACATTGTAACCTGTGCTTACTTAGTGAGATTTCATGCCCTGTGGATGTGGGCAATGTCATCTATGAAGAGACCAATTCCATTACGATAGAATTGTTTCATCATAGGATCCAGTTGATAAGCCAGAGTATCTTTTTACTGAATTGCAGTATCCAGAGAAACTGTGGAAAAACTATGCCAGCAAAATGCCTCATACAGGACAGCAGAGGTTGTCCTTTAATTTGTCACACATCTCTAACTATAATATATGATTAAAGTTCATTTGGGGGTTTACTCTCAGTGTCCGGCCCAAGCCTGGATAAAATGGGAGGTTGAGTCTGTGCCAAATGAAATAAGCAGACCAGATGATCCGGTGTGGCGACCCCAAACAGGAAGCAGCCGAAAGAAGAAGAACAACAATATTTGGGCTCATCGGTGTTATGGTAGAGTTTAGAAGAGTTAGGGACGAGATAATGTGTAAAATTCTCACAGCTTTTATTTGTCTTTGGGCATGCTGAGTTAAACCTCCTTCTGTTATAATCATACTCACAGTTATCTTTACATCACTTAAGCAAAGATAGATGCATCTGAACCAAAGGAAACTTTCTTTCAAAAGGCAAAATATTCAGACATGATTGCACAATGAATTTGCTGTATTCAGTTATAATAATACTTGTATTTTGGGTTTTTAAGGACCTATGACATTTTTCCCCCCATTAACAAAATGGCAAACAGCAAAAAAAAAAATAAAAATACTGACAGAATCAAATTGACTGACAGAATAACAATTATCATGTAAACCTTAAAAATCTATTAAAAATGTATTTTGATATTACTGGTGTTAACAGATTTACACAACCATAACATCATTTCATAGCAATCATTTATAAGTTGAACTGAGGAACCTACAAACAGTTACTAAGACACCTAGCTATATATTAAAGGATTAAGATTATTCACATTTAATAGCTTGTTTCATTTAGCCCTGACAGATATTTTTCTTCCTTATCATGCTTCTCCAACTACTTTTTCAACTACTAATACATGAATATATATAATTGTGTGTGTGTGTGTGTGT
>JAOTRN010000031.1:3611065-3621265 GCA_028566695.1 Bagroides melapterus
TTCTGTAATACCCTGTCTCTGTCCTGCAGTGATATAGATGAAGATGTGCAGAGTGTTAAGCAGTTCTCCAGTGAGCTCATAGTGCAGGCGGTGGTACGATGTTTGCGTGTGATTGACCCGGCCGTGGGCAGTGGACTGTCTCCCATGTTGCCACCTGGCATGTCTGCCCGCTTCAGGGTGGGCATGAGCCTGGCCCAAGCCTGCCAGGTGAGAGAGAGAAGAACTTTATATACAAAACTAGATTTCAGCAAAATATATTACATTACATTACATTATATTATATTATATTACATTGCTGTTCCTCTGCTATGATTTATATGGTGTCCCACACACACACTAGCCTAGTGCATCTGAGACTGAACAGGACATGTCTTCAATGCATAGTGTTTGACCTGTGACAAATACTTTATTTTTGATTAACAAAGACTGCCAAATATTTGTGGACACCTGAACATCACAAAAATATCTGGATCTTTCACAAACTGTTGCCACAATGTTAGAAGCACACAATTGTATAGGATGTTATTGAATGCTGTATTATTACAGTTTCCCTTCAGGAACTAAGAGGCCCAAACCTGTTTCAGTATAACAATGCCCCTATGCACAAAGCAATGTCTATGAAGGCTTGGTTTACCAAGGTTAGAGTAAAAGAACCCAAGTGACCTGTACAGAGCCCTGACCTCAACCTCACTGAACCTTGCCTGACATTGCCTGAACCCAGTAATAGCTAATTGAACAAAAATCTCCACAGCCACAATTAAAATATAGTGGAAAGCATTTCAAGAAGACTGGAGGTTGTTGTAACAGCAAATGTGGGACCTCAAGCTAGAATGGGATGTTCAAAAAGCACAAATGTGAAGATCAGGTCCACAAACTTTTAGCCATATAGTATATTTTATCACATGTCCCTATTTCACATGCCAGTGGATCACTAGACTGTTTTGGGCCATCACTTTTCTGGATTTCTACCATTATCTCTTGGATAGTACAGGATAGCTAAGAACCTTGGTTCTTAAAACACAGATAGGCACGCCATACATTTGTACTTCTGTTACATTGAAGGAAATCACAATTTAGCTTTGTTGTTGATATTATTATTACTTTATTACTGTCTTCTTCTAAGCCATTTGACAGGTCAGTCAAATGTTATTGTTTAATTGCATACCTCAATAACTAAAAAATGAAATAAAAAACAGGCCTGTAAGTCAGCTTATTTATCAAAATCAAAAAGGTTTTATAATTCTGATGAATAGCTAAAAACTGAGTAGATGGTTTATGTCCGTAAAATAAATCTTGAGTTGAGTTGAGTCTGAAATTTATTCTTCAGGAAACTACGGGGTTGCTATCTGCAAATCACTTCATGACTTACATTACACTTATGTTATAGAGAGAGATGAAAAATAACCTCAGGTGCATAGGTTTCACAGAAACAAGTAGAAGTATAAGAATTGTGTATTCTGGAACCTGACGTTACACATATGCTGTGCCTATAGGTTAAAATTCTGTGAATTCATGTTTATTATATGCGAAGTGTAGCTTGTGAAGGTAGAAAAAATAAAAGGAAAATGCATTTCCACACAGATTTATTTTTATTTTATCTTTTTGTAGATCCAGGAAGAGATTTTTCAGTCTATTTATGAAGTCCATCTACTCCAGTCATTTTTGTTAATAATGTTTTGTTATTTAAACCTGCAGATTAATATATGGTATGTCTGAAAAACAGCAGATTAATATATGGTATGTCTGCTCTGTGTATCTTTGTAGGACTTGGGCTATAAGGGTGAGATTGGCTACCAGACATTTCTATACAGTAATGAGCCAGAGATCCGCTCTTTACTCATGTTCCTGGTGGAGAAGCTGCCTCGAGAGAGTGCAGAGGTTTCTGACCAACCAGCAGGTATCAAAAATTATCACCATTTAATTGTGCAGGATGTTCTGCAGGCCAGAGTTACTGACATAACCTGTTGAAAAATAATATGTTCCAAGGAATAACAATGAGTGATATTTAAAGGTTGCACAATATTTCAATAATACAATATTTTTTCAGAAAAGAGGATGTCTGAAGTGGTGCAATTTGTTCCGCTAAAACTTGCTTCCAAAAGTATTGACGCACCTCATGACAGTTCTGCTATTGGGAATAACAAGTTTTATGCTCATAAAATGTTTCAGACTTCCATACGAGTTTCCATATAAGTTTCCATGGGTTTTTCCATTTTAAGAAAGACTTAAATCTGGAGACTGATGTGATCATTGAAAAACATTTTGTGCAATCAATGTGTGGGAATCAGGCACTATTCATTCAGTGTAATCCCAGTTTTTACCAAAGAAACTAATCTTTGATTGAGATTAATTGAACTTGAAAGAAACTTATTTTGAATTATTGATCCTCATGCGTCATGTCTGCAAACAGCAAAGAACACAGCAGGACAGGACACACGGAGCTGGTATAAGGCTACAGGGATGATTTAATACACGTCACAGTTAGGGTGGATGGATGGAAATGTGTTTATTTATTTTGGGGGGTGAGTATGAAACCTGGCATACTGTTTGGTTCCACATTGGTGTGTGAGAGGCCAAACAGACCTTTGGCCGACAGTGAACCAGACGCTTGCTACTGGCAGTTAAACATAGCAGTATCAGAATGGTGGAATTAGTGTCAATCATCACCTGAGTAAAGTTTCCATGTCAAAGGGTTTTCTTTTCACTGCACTTATTTCACACTTTGCCTTTCAGCTGTTTTATGCTCATTAAAATGTTTCTTTTATTAACATAGATATGAATTGTCTTCTATTCACTAAATACAAAGAGCTGTGCCATGCCCACTGTTGATTCATTAACATAATCTCGAAGTGAGATGATCAGCATTACCAAAATATATTAGTTTATATTGGATTATGCCAGTATTTGTACAGCTTGCAAAATGATTGATAAATGAGGCCCATTGTGTCCCTTTTTGTTGGTATTTAAGACTTTAGGTCAGCCCTTCTTCTCAAATAATAGCAGAAATGATGGTACAGTTAAGTACAAAGGTTTACCCACATAGTGTCTGTGCTTAAGAGAGAAAATAGATTACAGTTCATCTGCAAAAAAAAGAACGAATACAATTATTAAATGTATACCCTGCAACAAGACAACAATCCAAACATAAAGCAGAACCAACAGATTTTGCCTCCTGAACCTGACAGCAATGTGTAGCAGCATTCGAGCTAAACCGACAAGAAGAATAAGACACCAGAGTTGAGGATTAAATTTAGCACTTTTTAACCATTTTCAGCTAAATAAAGTACTGATTTCTGTAAGCTGAATTTCTTCGTCATAATTGTCTGTGTAGATTCCGTAGGCGATGCAGACGTTTGTACTCAACTCTGTTTTTGTCTGTTGGAAAACATCCAAAATCAACTCCGTTCTTCAAAGTAATAAGCTTTGTGTAACTTTGGTTTTGATGCTGTTTTTAGTTTAATAATACTCTATTGTTTGAATTATGTCAACAATTCAAAGGGAATTCAGTCTGGTTTATTTTTTTTGCACAAACCCCAAATAGAACAGTTTTGTAAAGCCGTAGAATTTATAGCTATAGTATCAAAGCCAGACATCTGAGGCACAGTGGTGGGAGTTACCGGATTTTTCCTGATCATTTAATGCATGCTGTGTCTTGATTCTAGTAATACATGCATTCCTGGAATGAATAAATAGAAACATCCAGCTTGTTTTATGCTTCCCTTTGTTTTTTGACACATTGCTCCTCTCTTAGGGAAATCTGCTCTCCTGCAGAAAGCCATAGCAGCCCAGATTAAAGCTCAGCTGGCATTGCCTTGGCTCCCTCCATCCTGCAGACTGCCAATGCACCGCAAAACCCAGGTACCACATGATCACTGGGGGGGTTCAGTAATTTACAGTTAAATTGTTTTATATATCATTTCAATGTAAATTCATCTTAGCTGTATTGATGGATATCTGTCCAAGTTGCTTTAGTAATAATATAAATAAATGCTTAATTGATCTTCAGAGTCCTGGGCCATGTCACAGTTTTCATGCCCAGCCACTGAGTCTCCCTTACTCACTGAAAGTTCCTACCAAGAAACAGTCTAAAGGTACTTTTTTTTTGTCTTTTGCTTTTTTCTGTGTTTCGTGTTGTAGACAAATTTCTCTGAGAACGCAATAATATCATTCAGTGTCATCAATTTGTAGAATGTGGTGTGGATGAAGAATGAGCAAAATATTTCAGTAGACACAGACCACAAACCTTTCCCCATATAGTGTGTGTCTTCTGTTCAGCATCAAAAGTGCTAACATGAAGCAGCGTAACAAAACACAACCGTACGATATTTATAGCCAAAATACGTATTTATAACATGTTTAATAAAATACTTCTGTAGTAATGTACTAACTTATTTAACTTTCTCTCAGAGGTGAAAGAGTATTGGAGTGAGTATTTGCTGCCTGTGACATCTCAGCCTTCTCAAGCTGCCTCAGTGCCTGCCTCTCTGTTGGAGAACCATGTTTCTGAACTCAGCGCAGCACAGGAGTGGGAGAACGAGTGGAACAGTCAAGGACTTCTCTCCAGACTCACTCCTGAGGTGCAATATAGCTCTACTTCACTAAAAACACAGGCACATAACTGAGTCAGTGATGTCATGTTAGTAAAGAAATATTTTCTTATAAACAGAAATGGACTATACACACTGGGTTTTCTCAATATACATTATTTAGAGTATTCAGTACGGACTTGTACTTTACCTAAACTTAATTACATGTTTGTTTGGGTGGTGGTGTTTTTTTTTTTGTTTGTTTGTGTTTTTTCTTTGTTGATGTTTTTTAGCTACTGTAATTTAAACATAAATATCAAATAAGTGCAGTCATAAATACAAATAAAAACAATAATCCTTATTTGAAGTGTAACTTTGATATTAAGTGAAGCATGTGAAAAATTTAATTTGTGAAAAGTGTGAGACAATGTTAGGAAAATGTCATTACTTCAAAAAAAATTATTTTCACATATTTTATTTATTTGTTTGTGGATATATTTGACCTTTGACTCAGTAATTTTGTTGAATTACTTCATATAGATATTTTCACATTATTATAATTTTTATATAAGGTTCCAGTGCTTAATGTTTTTTTATTTTATTTATTTATTCAGAGCAGCAACTTTTGTCCATTTGTGGGAATAGTGTTAAGTTTGTTCCTGTTCTGCCTCCCCATTATAGCTCAGTGGTAAAAGCAGAGATTAACATGTTTAGGAGGTGCACAGTGCTGTTTCCCTCACATTAATGTGACATTCAGCGTTCAGGTCTTCTCGGGTCTGTCTGCTAACTCGTCTCTGCTGACATATCACACTTCCTGTCGATATTCACCCTGCTTTCAGTCTACAAGCAGACCACTTGTCTGTGCTGTGGCAACTATTCCTGTACCTGAAAAGTCAACAAGTGCTAATCCTAGATGATATTTATGAGATTTTTGTGCTTCTTCTGAATGCCATTAGTGTAAAATCAGATAGTGTGAGGGTAGGAAGAAATAAAAATACTGTGCTGTTTCACGGTGGTTCTCAGAATGGTTAGACTCAAAGCTGGCAGTTACCTGAGCTCATACTCATCTTGTATGGAAAGCGCTTAGTTCATTTCTCTTCTGTTTTCTACAGGACTATCGCTCAAGGAAAAGAATGCGACTGCAGAAGAGAATAGAGGAGCAGCTGAGGGCGGCTGCCCAGCTTTGGCCTGACACACACAACACCACACGTTCAACCTCTGACCTTTCTGACCTGTTAAACTCCTTTGCTGGAGCTACAACAGGAGGCGATGTCTTGACCAAGGGCACACGCTTCACCCACGCTGAGAAATTCACCTTCACACAGGTACATGTCAGCTGGTGTTGTTGGTCTGACAAAATACTTTCCTAGAGAGTAAATACCCCTGTCTTTTTTTAGACCTTCGCCTGGCCAAAAATGTGTTCCCACATTACAGAGTGCTGTTTTAGGCCCGAGATTGGGGCTTATACTGTGTAAGAGGTTTTTCACGCTCCAACCTTGTTAGAGAAATAAGCCACTAAACACATAAACTCAGCTGGTTTATATGTAAGTCAGACTAGACAGCTAATGATATGTAAGCTATCTTGATTGCTTTGGCCATATAAGTGTAACTTCTAATTTTTAGGTGTTGTGTAATTTTAGAAACCAAAACATTAATGATGTGTTTGATCTAAAAGCCAACCAACTTCTGGTTAAACTACATTTTTTAAATTTGTGAACACAAAGGATAAGCCATAGTAACTCTAAGCTAGATCTGAAGTGTTTTTAAGAAAATGGTGATTTCTTCTGCATTGTTGCAGACCATTTGAATTAAAATCTCTGTCTTTATGAACTGAGGTCTATCAAGATAACCCCAGGCTTTGTGCTTTTTTGTTGTAACTAATGGCTATTCTGGTCATTTGGGCCCACTTTGTGAGAGGTTGTGTTTTACTCTCAACAGAATCAATTATGGGGCAGACATGTGATTAGCTAATGCTTCTAACTGCTAGGCAACATTGTCTAAAACAGCAGGAATCCAAAATGAGCAAATTCATGATCATTAAGTGCACAGATGTTGTATAGATTAAGTTCAATTCAAGGTGAATTAGAATTGGCACAATTCAACAATTCAAGAATTGATTTTTGTGGTTGGTGAACTGCTAGATATTTTTTTTTGACAACTGAATTGCACTTAATGTATCAAAACATTATAAATATGATTTGTAGAATGTCCGTTTTTCCTGTTGTAAAATAGCTTAACATATTAAAAAAAATACAGAGCATACATAGAGAGTTATAAGTGCAATATAAGGGACATCATGAGTTTCAGTATTGTACAAAAGTAATAGTATACCATTTCCTTATCATCTTTTGATGCCTTTCGCCCCCTAGCAGCTGTTTGGAAAATGACATGATTCGTATTTATTTTACAGGAACCCGAGAAAGATGCTCAGCAGATGGCAGCAGCAGCAAGTGCACTTCCCAGCTCCCACCAGTCAGAGGAGGACCTAAAGGCCCAGCAGGAGGCCGAACTCTCTGCACTCCAACAGCAACTGCAGCAGCTTTCTGTCCAAATGGAGGAGGTGGGCGGGGACATAAGGCAACTCACAGTGTCCATTCACCAGGTAATGACTGCTGAGTGTTCAGAATAATTTCCCTGAGCACTAATATGATCCTGTAGTTCTGTACCCTGTACTTGTTTCAAATAAGCTTTGCACTATGCACTATTTACTCTTTCCAATATTTGCAAGCTCAGTATCACATTTAACCAAAGTACAACCAAGTACAAACTGAGTGATATTCTGTCTTTTTAAAAAAAAAATTTGTTAGGAGAGAATAAAATCTCAAAACAATTAGATTCCCAAAAATGTGCCATTTGGAAGACGTACCTGAAAATGATATATTTATATGATCTTGTTTTGGTAGGTGTCAGATGAGCTGAACCAGAGAGAGGTACGTAATTCGGAGAAGGAGAACACCATCAGGGTTAAAAAACAGACCATTGACCTCCTGCCAGACGCTGAGAACAACCTGATTAAGTTACAGGTATGAGAATCATCCTCATAAACACTGGTCTTTAACTCTAACGTTAGTGAAAATATCTTGCATTCTAAATGTATGTGTTTCAGAGTTTGGTGGAGGCAAGCTCGAAGCGAGTGGTTCATTTGGCCTCACAGTGGGAGAAACACAGAGCACCACTTATTGATGAACACCGCCGCCTCAAAGAACTCTGCAGTAATCGAGAGGTGCAACCAGTTTACTTATACTGCTTGTTGTTTTGAAAATAGAATATATTACTGAAATTCTTGTTATTGGTTTAGATGGGCCGTGTTTCAATATGATTTATGTGTGTCTAATTTTATTTTGTTCTTATCCAAAAGAATATATAATGGATATTTAGTTGACTGCTAGAAGTGGGTTGGTACAGATTGAATTTAATGAACACACATTGAATGCACAGGAAAAGCTTTACTGGATGGTGCCAGCTCAATATTTCAGCACGTAGCCATACTACAGAAGCTCATTCTCTGGCACAAATTTTGCAAAAGCCATAAGCTGCCACAGATTGTTATTGCAAATGTACTTTCTCATCCCACAACCACAAGCTTCATATCTGGCTCTCTGCTCCCACCTCTGTGAGAATGAAAACCACGAGACATTCTTCGGTTCTGATGTGCATCTGACTTTCACACCCCACACGGCTGTTCTCTCCATCAGAATATTGCCAGACGCTTTCTCTTATTCATCATTACTCACTGACGTTCTCTAGCCATGGAGCGTAACAAGTAGTAAAAAAAAAAAAGCTGATAGTAATTTCATTCTTCTTGAGGTGTCAGATAAATGACCAGACTTCCGTCCACACACCTAATATCTGCATACATGAATAAGATATGTATGAAACAATTATCATTATTCAAATCTATTATTAGATGGAGTCCTCCAGAAAGTTATCTGAAATCAAAGACCTTCATGATAAAATCCGACAGTCTGCTGAAGAGGCCAAAAAGAAGGAGAGCCTTTATAAGCAATTGGTAGGAAAGAAAAATATTTATTACATTTTAAAGACAACTTTTTTGTGTCCATATTTGGTCATTTGTCTTCTTGTTTTGCCATGTGTCGTACATTCTTTTCCCTATGCTCCTGATATAGATCACAGAGTATGAGACATTGCCGAAAGATGTTTCTCGTTCAGCGTACACTATGAGGATCCTGGAAATTGTTGGCAACATCAAAAAACAGAAAGAGGAAATTACGAAGGTCTTTGTTTATTCATTATTCAGTCCCTGTGTAATCCGTTTTTAATTATTTTGATAGTTTTAAGTTCTCACAGTGGTTTATCAGTTGCTGGAGTTGGAACTGGGAATACAAATATTGCTTGTGCATTGCAGATTTTGTCAGACACTAAAGACCTGCAGAAAGAGATTAATGGGCTTACAGGAAAGCTCGACAGAACGTTTGCTGTAACAGATGAATTAGTTTTTAAGGTGAGTCCTCCGTAACTAAGGAATTGAAACAGTGCAGATAGGGAGATGGTTATTTAAGCTGTGTTTTTGTTTGTATATTACAGGATGCCAAGAAAGATGAATCTGTTCGTAAATCTTACAAATACCTGGCTGCACTACATGAGGTAAAGGCACATTGAAAACATCAACACAAGAATGAAACATAGTTTAAAACACACAGATCACTTTATTAAGAATTACCAGTTTGCCTGGTCTCAAATCAGCCAAATGTAAAGACCCTCTACTAATTTTTAGCTGTTTTTCTGCTCTCCCTGGTGGTAAAAAGTGGTTATGAGAGTTACTGTAGACTTCCTATCAGTTCAACCAGTCTGGCCATTCTCCACTGGCCTCTCACATTTTACAGTTGTTCCTAATAAAGTGACCAGTGAATGTATATAAATTCTGTAAGCATATTCTTATGTCAGTAAGTACTGAACGCTTTAAGGACCGGAACAGGACATAAGAGAGAGTTGCTCAACTATTATTTCTATTGCATAGTAATGACAGTACATAAATGCACAATGATTTAGATCTTAAGCTTGGTTTCCGCTGACATTCTTACATTTTCTTTGATTTACTTTTGTTCCTCTCAGAACTGCACCCAGCTTATTCAGACCATTGAGGACACAGGCAGCATCATGAGAGAGATCAGAGATCTGGAGGAACAGGTGTGTGACCTTCACATTTAACTAGAGCGTTGCATTAATTGTCCAATCACCAATTTAATTCTTCTATATTAGAAACATTTGGAATTCTTCAGCTGACCATTTTGTGTTTGATTATGTAGAGCAAGTATGCTCAGTAGTACACCGTCCTCTACACCTGGAATATTCATCTCAAACTTGATATGGTTCAGATAACTAAATTCTTTGGTTATAAAATTCTGGATAAGCAACTGACATGACTGAATGTTGACAATAGTCTTTGCTTGATGCCATTAGTGAGTAGCTAATGGCTATAAAATTGGATTTATATGGATGGCAATACAAAATGCTTTTGATAAAGCAACAAACTGAACAAATGAGACAGATCTGCGTGAGTACCTGAAGCACAGAATACATGCATATGTTTCTTTTGAGTAAGCATGTCTTTTTTCCCCAGACACTGATTCTGCTACATTTCAAGAATTCATTGCTATTTTTCTTCTCAATATGCAGTCAAAATCTTGTAAAATGGTGTCTGTGTGTGTGTGTG
>JAOTRN010000031.1:3625645-3638034 GCA_028566695.1 Bagroides melapterus
AACAAACGCATTGTCACTCATTTCTTTGACATCAAATACTTGTATGGAATGAAAGCAATTATTTGGAAACCTTGACTAAAGCACTTTTCAAAGCTTTGCGGTTCCACCCACAGTCTGCCATAACCTGTAAACAGTGTCCTATAGAATGTAATGTCCAAACAAGAGCATTAAATAACAATATCAAAAATATTGCGCAAATGTGCCATGTATAGGAGAGTGGCAAGAAGAAAGCCAGTTCCAAACAGGTCCATCTGCAGTCCATTTGACATTTTCATAAAGACACCTGAAGTATGGTGGTGGAAGCATAATAAGGAGATTCTGGAGGACAACCCGAGGAAATGTCTGAAAATGGTTTGGAATTTCGTATTCCAACAGGACAAAGGCCCCAAGCGTAAAGCCAAAGTTATAATGGAGTGACTTGCCCAGAGCAATGTGGATATTCTGGAGCTGTCAAAGGACCTAAATCCAACTGAAAATCTGTGGAATGACTTGAAGGTTGCTGTCCATCAGCAAAAAGCAAATAAGCGCTCCCATTTTGAACAAAGAGGTGTAGTGAAAGGTGTCTAAATCCCCAGCAGACTGTAATTGCTGACAAAGATTCCTCCACCAAGTGGCATATATACTTCAGAAATTAAATTTAAGTTCTATTTTCCCTTTTCAAATTAAAATGCATTCACTGAATTCATGTGTATTGTGTTATTTGGAAAAGTGTTGCATTTAAATTTATTAAGTTTACTGAACCAGACTGTTTTTTTTTTTATTATTTATTTTGTATCCATTATATATTCACTACACTTGATTATTCAATTTAAGCATCTGAAAATTGAAGACTAAATCTCCTTTTACTGAGAAATTAACAAAACATTGCTACTGAGAAGCAATTAAATAGTGAAGGAATTGTTTTGTGTTTTATTGTCATGCACTTAAAGAATTCTTTTTTTTAATTTGTATTTATATTAGAATGTTTGTCAAATACAACCATTTTTTCATATTCATATTTCTATGCATCACTAGAACTTTGCTTTTAAAGAAATAATTTGCTTTTAAAGTTTTACAAAAGAAAATAAGTAAAAATAAGTAAAAAAAAAAAAAAAAAAAAGATTATCTTATTAACTTATTTTTAGATTTTTAGATTCCAAATACTAGGGCATCAATGAATATTAAAAGTCAGATATGTTCTAAGGAATTTTATCAGATTAGGCCTGCAATAGTAACACTTTTTTTTATCATGTTTTAAACAATTACTTTTTATTCAACACAAACAGCAAACACGTTAGTATTAGAGTAAAGTTTAGGATTCTTGTGTTGTTTTTTTTCCGCCTTATTCTTAAGTAAGGGTGAGTTGCAATTCATATTTTTTAACTTTAGATCATGGCTTATTGACTTTAATTAGTTTAGCTTGCAAGCAAATATTAGATTTTGGTGTGAGGAGAGATGAAGCATGCATGAAGTGTACTCGCAAAACTGAAAGACGCTGTGCAACAGTTTCTGCAGAGGATTACTCCATGTTCATGAATATCTCTGTCTGCTTGCAGTTCATGGCACATTCCAGTCATTTTATTGATCATGTGTGCAGACACTACTCTGTGTGCACAGGTCTCCTGTCCTCATGCTCTGTAACAAAGATACTGTTTAAGCATGTGCAGAGAGACTAACCTAGAGACTAGAGAGCACCTACCCACAAGAGGAAGACCTTATCAAGCTCAGCAATGAAGAGCTGAACACACTAAAGGCACAGATGGACATAGTATAGGAGATAGGAACATTTGAGCTCAACCAGCACAAGAAGAATGACTTGAATTTTGTTAATGATCTCAAATTTTTCAGGTAGATTTTCCTGAAAATGAAACAGAAACCTGTTGCCAGGACACATTAAATAAAAGGTAGTACATTTGTTCAAAACAAATGTCCAAATGAAGAAATTAATTGTTACAAATTCAAGATAGTTCTATATGCAGTAACCCACATGTCTCACCCCAACCAAAGTTAAAGTTTAAGTTAAACATTTTGAAGGTTTAGACACACAAAACATGTAAATAGAATTTGTAACTATAGGTCAGTGAAATTATGGTTATATAGAGATTTGGTTTCATCCACAGGGAATATGTTAATATATACCTATATCTGACACCAAATTCCATGATCAGCCATCTTAGTAAGCTAGGTGTTTGACAGGAATTTCTCGGTTTCAGGCATGAACATAGACATTGTGACTCAGATAGCATGACTAGATTAATCTTCATGGCTTTTCTGAGTTGTCCTCAACAAATGTCAATGTGGTGTTTCTTTCTTACTGCAGCATAATGAAGGTACATATCCAGTAGCCACTTTTAAAGTATAGCTGTTTCATTTTATGAACTCATTTTTCACAAAAGTTTTCACAGTCTGTAATTGTCATGTCATCACTTGCACAGTTAACACACATGACCTAAAAACCACAGTTCTTCCCTGAGGCTTTGTGTTTGGGTCTCCAAGTTCACTGGGGAAGGTACTAGTTTAAAATAAATTAAAAAAAAAAACGAGTTCACTTTCTTTGTTTTATGACCTATTCCCCCCTGTATCGGTGATGAATAATACTTAAAAATCATAACTAAAATTAGTTCCAATGTCAGATTTACATTTAATTTCCCGGATCATAAAGGATGTGACGGCAAAATTATAAATGCTTGTAAATGTGTCTTAAGGGTGCAATTACCAGCAAAACATTTTGTTAACTTTTTAATTTATTATATTTTTATATTTTTTAATCTGAAAAATTAATTAGATATTTTCCCCTTTCAAATGACTTCTTGACTTGAGATAAATTAATCACTGAGGTCTCTGTTATGTACTTTGTCAGAGATTATCAATTTTATCAGCTAAGAATTGTATTGTTTGATATATTTTTTTAGGTTGGTCGTCTGTCATGGGGCGCTGTCTCTCACGCCTTTGTTGTCTCATTGAAAATTGATGTACAAGTTCATTCATGTTTGGTGACTCTCAAGTGCATATTAACGGGCTCTTGATTCTTTATTTTGTCTGCGGCAATGTCATTAATAAATAAAGGTCCTACCCCACCAAAACCTATTGACGCGATTTTACCCTGATTAGACATTTTCCGCGGTGTGACCGCTTTCCTATCTGACACTGAAACTCCCATTTGAACCATACAAGAACACCAAGCGTCTATCGATAAACAGAGCACACAAAGCACGCGTACTCGTCACGTAGCACATGTAGGCTGGAGCTACTGTCAGTCATGCCCAGGGTTGACCAATCGTGTGGCTTAAAATGTGGAAGACGTTAACACATCTGCCACGTATTGGCTGAACTGGCACAGAGACCCGATTTCCCCCGGGACAAAACGCTTACTCATAGAAACAGCATTCTCCACGGCCAATGGTTCAGTTTAATGTCAATTATCATCACGCCTTCACGGGATTGGTTTGAAACGCTAGGTTAACGCCTCCTTTATCTTTTCGGGCGCAGCTGCTGCCTAAATGTACACTGTGTACAAAACAGAGCAGAACAGCGTGGTAAACAAGTTCAGCGGTAGCACGAAGCCCCATAGTTGCTACGAAAATGTCGCGAAGAAGACTGTTAAATGTAGGTTGCGCTTTGTGGCAAAAAAGCAGCAGTGGCGGATTTAAAAAACCCATAACTTTTTGCGCTAGCTTTGCAACGAGTTCGACACAAAACGACCAGAAATGCTGCAAAGAAGGAAAAAATTGTGCAACAACCACAGTAGCATCCCCGCTCAGACACCACCATGTCAGTGGAAAACCAAAGGGCGAGGAATCTTTTACTAAATCCGGGAGAGCTTTTTCTTCTACCGCTCCACAAATCGACCATAAAACATACTTATGGGCAAGATACAACGAAATGAAACGCCTGGTGCACGGTAAGTCTGGAGAAAGTCTTTACGATTTTGCAACAACTCGTTTAGGGAAAAGCGGAATTAAAGACTTGTACGCCAACCTCACTTTATGCTTTTTAGATTACTGTTTTTAAGCGTACTGAACCATAGGGTATGCGGTATTTAATGCAGTTAAACATGGTTATTGTTTTCGTAATTGTACAGTATTTCCAATCCCTTAAAGGGTCTCCGCTCTCGCATTTCCCGAGGCGGTTTCTGTTTAAAAAGTAGGTATAGCATTACATGCGTAAATCACAGAAGCTACCAGAATATATCTTATTGTGTTTAGTACTGAAAAATAAACTGAAGGTCAGGGGCGTAACCACGCCTAAGGACCCGAAATAAAGCAATCCTATCTCTTATCAAGAGTAGTTTATTTACATTTCCGAAATATATCCAAGTTCCCAGCAGCAGGCTTTAATTTGGATAAGAATCAAATACAGACGGATGTTGACCGCAGGGGAACAAAATCTGATCTCACCCAGTAGATCTGGAGCAGTGTTGCCTTGCATATATTTCTGGTATGTTTTGAAGCTAACCTTCACATTCCCTTTTCTTCAGATTTGATTCCTCCCGGAGTGTGCAACCTTCTTAATCCCTCCACCATATATGCCAACAATGAGGTGAACTTGGATGAGGTGGATATCTATGGTTTTGATTATGATTACACACTGGCCCTCTACTCAAACGCTCTTGATGAGATGATCTACAACAAAGCCAGAGAGTTCCTCATAGAGCACTACAAGGTCTGTGGATTTTTAGGGACAGTGTGTCTATGGATTTTATTATTATTAGATTTATTATTTATTGTTATCGGAAATATACTTTACTTGACACTGAATGTGTTGACAGTATTAACAGACAAGTATTAGTATTCCATAATAGTTTAAAAAAGTAAAACTTTGTATCTGGATTATTCATGGTTAGAAATTAGTATAAATTAGTATAATTCCTACAGTGTCACGTATAACTTTTTCATGCTCTAGATGTTAAACCTTTTTTCTCCCTGTAGTATCCTCAAGATATCAGCAAGTACAGATACATCCCCAACTTTGCAGCTCGTGGCCTTCATTATGATATCCAGAAGGTATATTTAGGGCAACATTTTAAAATAAAAATAATTTATACATGCATATACATATGTGCCAGTGACTAATAATTGGGGTTTTCCACTGTAGGGACTTCTGATGAAAATAGATGCTTTCCATTATATTCAGCTGGGCACTGTATATAGGTAAGTTTGGGCTACATTTCTCATTATCACAGTAAAATGGGGGATGTGTTAGTGTTCATTATTTTGGTTTCTCTGCCAACTGTCTGACCTCCAATAACAGTATTGCAACAAGTTGCTTTTGTGATTGGAATCGATTTACTTATTCTTGAAGGGGAGTGTGTTAATCTGTCTTAAGTTTATTATAAGATTAATTTCTGTACTAGGTACCTAATATTTGCTAAAGCTAACCATGACTAAAGAGTTAGCCAAGAGAAAAATTGAACATTTTGAACATAAAATGTTGCATAATAACAAGTCAAAATATGTCCAGGTTCAATGTTAGTTGTTTCAACTTCTTTTTTTATTTAACCGTTTAAGTATAATTTAAAAGAAAATTCAGATCCCTAATTGAGATGTTTCCCTCAAAGGGGTCTGAAGCCCGTTCCAGATGATGAGGTCATGCAGTTGTATGGAGGCTCTAATCACATCCCTCTCCACCAAGTCAGCGGCTTCTATGGAAAGGTTAATGTTCTATTTTTGTCTGTTACCCAAGCATATCCTTCAAGTTTAACTTTGATATTATTGAAGTACACCAATCATCCATAACAGAAAAATCACTGACTGGTAACGTGAATAACATTGATTATCTTGTTACAATGGCACGTGTCAAGGCTGTGGGATCTATTAGGAAGCAAGTGAACAATCAATTCCATAAGTTGGTGTGTTGGGTGCAGGAAAAATGTGTAAGGGTCTGGGCACTTTTGACAAGGGCCAATTTAAGACCTTTAGTCATCTGGGTCAGAGAATCTCCAAAATGGCAGGTCTTGTTGATGTTCAATGGTTAGTAGCTGCCAAAAGTGGTCCAAGCATGCTCCTTAAAGCATGTGGTGAGCCAAGGCTAGCTCATATGACATATGAGCCCACAGTAGGTCTTACTGGAGCTGTCAGGGTGCTCATGCTGACTCCTGTCCAGTAGCGAAAATTATCAACAACAGGCATTTGAGCATCAGAACTGGACCAAGGTTACCTGTGAAAGAGATGGAAACAGGATGAATTATGGGAAGAAGACAAACTAGTGGAGGGATTGAGATGATTGTTTTGCTTCCTGGGTCCTGGAATTCATGTGGATGTTATCTTGACATGAACCTAAATATATTGCTGTAGACTAAGAACACCTTTTCATGAGCGGTCAGGGCTGCACATGGGGGACCTACAAAATATTCAGGAGGTGGTTTAATGAAATGGCTGATTGGTGTATGTTAGTATATAAGATATTTATTAAAGATTTTTACATACACCTCTTAGTGAATGAGTGACAAATGGAACTTTATTGCACATAGCATTTGGTTATTTCCATTCGGTAAGTCCATTTTGAGTAAGTCAGTAATACAAAGCCATGTCTTTTTTAGTTGAACAAATAAAATAAATATGTTTTGTTACTCTGAATAATTTGTATGTTCTTTGTTGTTCACTCTGTGTGCTCTTTGTAATAAATTCTTTGTGTGTGTGGTTTTCTTTTCAGGGACCCAAGATGAAGCAATTCATGGACGTGTTTTCCATCCCGGAGATGACACTTTTGGCTTCTGTTAATGACTATTTTATCTCCAATGACATAGAATACGACCCTGAGCACCTCTACAAAGACGTGTCCGTAAGTGTGCACCCACTCTCAACACATTGCTGGAGTTGTTATTATAGTTAATATTGTTACTACAAATATACTATATGTATTTTTTAAAATGTATCAATATCTTTTTTAAAAGCATGTTTTGATTACATTTTATATATGCAAGATTTTGATATGAATGTTTTCAGACTTCGTTGGGTAAAAGCTTATTTTTCAAAGGCTTTTAGAGTGTTTTTAAAGAGTATTAATCTGTTTTATCATGGTTGATTCTTTGGATAAATGTGATTTTAAAAAACTGTTTTAAGACCATCAGCCAAGTCTCTCAGTGTTTTTTTTTTTGGAGGACTTCTTGACGAAACCCTCATTCATTCAGCCAAGTTAAACCAGACTTTGCAGAATTTGCTTCCAGGGTGATTGTTTTGTTGGTGCTCAGTTCTCAGCTAGAGCTTGATGAAGTCTTTTCTTTGTACTTCCCATCCCCCTCCTTTCTCATGGGCTTGCTCTTGCTCCCGCTGAGCAGAAACACGTTATGCTCAATTGTCCTCACACTGTTTATACTTTGCTGGTCTGCTGCCAGACTCAATCAACAAACTTTGTTTAGCTTAAAACACAAAATCTGTGTTTTCATTTGTGCCCTAGAAAGCATTTGTTGCTATCTCTTGATCAGTACACATTAAAAAGATCATTTTTGTCATGTTTACACTGTACATGCAAGTCTAGAACACGGTGTACTGTCCACGCCTAACTGGCTGAGTCTCAAAAGTTGATTTGAACCAGTTCTTAGCTTTTGAAAAGACATATTGGGATTTGCAGTGAATGAGAAAACGTTTGGCGTCTTTTTGTATTCAAGGAACTGATCCTGTGGCAGTTTGATTGTTAGACTGTGATGGTCTAAAGCATTTTTGGGATGTGATGAGGTCATGCTGTTATTGTGGCCACTGACACACTGACTTGTTTTCACAGGACGCTGTTGGTATGGTGCATATTAAGGGGTACATGTACAAATGGATAATGCAAGACTTGGGTAAGTGTTTTGTCTTTTTTTTTTTTTTTCTCTTTAGTAAAAATACAGATTTATACTTTGTAACGTATGACTTTAAGCAATCTTGCTTCTGCTTCCATCATACTGCCCAGCACTTTGCTGTGTATGAGAAACATAAACAAATTGTGACGTAAACAAACCCATCATTTCCTGTATTGCATCCAGTGTTTTCACATAAAACAAGCCCTATTGTTTTGTCTATTATTCTATAATATGTGTTAGATAAGAAAGAAAATAAGAACGTATGAATGTGTTGCAGAATTTGAAAAGAATAAATATTGCTATTTTTAAGGTTCTATAAATAAATAAGAAAAGCTGTGTCTATATTTTGTATTTTTAAAGTAAACTTACTATTGTTGCAAAATATCAATACACCATAATCATCAGTCTTCCTAAAGTGACCCCAGCAACAAGCAGTTAGCTCAAGTTCCAAATGGCTTCCTGTTAACCAATCACAGTGGCATTGTACACCGTGTGTAGTGCCGTACGTGTAGCGCAGTCATTTGAGCCCTGTGAAGGCACTGCTGTGTGGATCTCCAAATACAGCATTTATATTTTGATATATTTAACTTGAGTACGAGGGAAAATCCCAGTTGAAATGACTGTGCACAGGGGCTCAGGATAAACCCCAGCATACAGCTCATGGTCCAGGGCATGCAGTGATTACAGCAGAATGCAGTAGACTTTCTTCACAAGAAATAATCAAATTAATAATAAAAATAATGATAGTGAAAATTGAGCATAATTAAACAAGAATTAGCATAAAAATAAGCATAATTAGATATTGCACAAAAATAATTAATTTATTTGCTCTATGTTTACTATTTATTACCAAACGTGCCATAATATGCATCACTTAACTTCGAGAAAGAGACATGATGAGAGTTGATCAATATTTAAAATCTTAGCAGTATAACTACAATTAACATTCTACTTATATTTAACTCTAACATTATTCTATACTTTAGTCAGAGTAATTTAAAGCAGTCATTCTGGTATGTTAAAGTATTTATAGTAAAAGATTCACAGGAACTTGGTGGATACTCACATTATTTAGGTTTAACAATAAATGTTTTTGGTTTGTTTTTTGTTCTTTCAAAGTGTTGTTCTTTAACAATGAGAGACTTTAAAGTTTTGCTGCAGAGAAAGTGTTCAGGATGGGGGAGTTTGAGTTTTGCGGTTTTTCTAGTTATGTAAACTTTTTTGTCATATTAATTTCACCATAAAAAGGAAAAAAGGGAAGCTGGTGCAGAAATTTAGCTATTGCAATAAAAAACATTGCCTTTTGTCTACTCTCTATGATAGCTATGCTGGAAATACTATCATGATGGTGGTTGTTTTTTTTCCAGCTGTCATGTGCTCATACACGTAATTCAGTGCACAAGAGGCCCTCTTGTGCTAATAAGATTTGTTGTTCTGTGTATGAGGCACACCATGTAGCCTTTCTTATCTTTCACACACACACATACACCAACTGCTGACAGTGAATCATGAGCTGAAATGGTTGCTATTTGTACAAAAACATAATGTTACTTTAATGAGATTGCTGATAAATTGATTTTTTTTCCACCTGTTTTTCTTTCCCCAGAGAAATATATTCTCAGAGGTGATGAGACTTATGCAGTGCTGCATCGACTAGCCAGCCACGGGAAGAAACTTTTCCTTATTACAAACAGCCCCTTCAGCTTTGTGTGAGTTTTGCACAGTTCAGAGCTACACTCATTTGTATAAGGGCAGATATGTTGGAGCTTCTCTAAGCGTTAACAAGCAGCTATAGCTAATACGGTGTTGTCACTGGTGTGTATGCTTATTTTTATTTTGTATAAACCTTTTCAGAGACAAAGGCATGAAGTACATGGTGGGAAAAGACTGGAGGGATTTCTTCGATGTTGTGATCGTTCAAGCTGACAAGCCACACTTTTTTAATGACTGTGTGAAGTAAGTCTTCTGTCAGAAACATTTTCCAAACCTCTGTTTGCTAGAAAAATGGATTGCCATGAAATTATTAGACTAAGAGAAAGACTGACCTGTGAAATCATTCAGCCTGTTTGTGTGTCATTGTGAACATGCCATGACTAATAGTTTTGTTCTTAATATGTTAGACCTTTCAGACGACTGGACAGTAACGGAGTCCTCCAGTGGGACAAGATCAAGAGTTTGGATAAAGGGAGGATTTACAAACAGGTAGATCACTGTCAAAATAAAGTTGTGCTGTGACATGTTTTAAAGCCCTGCAGTTTATGTGAAATGGGCTGCCTTTTGTTGACTCAGTGTTGTTCATTAAACATATTAGCCAATTCCTGGCAGTGCATTAAGATGCCTTCCAAATTATCTGTCTGACGTCCAGTTGTGCGTCATTTAGATTTGGTCATCCTTGACTAGATGAAACCAGGAAATATTTATGCAAGGCAAGCAAAGCTCTTTGCTCATTAATGCTCATGACTTTCTCTGTGAGTGGAAATAAGCAGATGCTCAAGAGCTGTTGTGAAAGCTGGCTAATTCTGTATTGATTCTGTTGGAAGTCCAGCCTGATTAATGACCCTAAATTGGAAATAAGTTCTAAAAGCAACTTCCACCTCCAAAGATAAATCCCTTTAACCAACTTCAGCAGAGTTACTTGTCTATTGTGCACAAGTTCCTTTGACTAACCTGAAGTGAAAGGACTTTGGGGGCTGGTGATCTCAAAATACTGCCTTTTGATGGTTTACTTGCTGTGAGAATGACCTCTTCTTGCTCCCTGCCAGTAGGTCAGGCTTTGTTGTTGTGAATTGCTACATGTTGGCAGATGCTTTGACTGACAATTCTTAAAGATGTATAAAAACGCCCTGAACCCATCTCGGTTTGAATGCATATTAGATGGTATTTGTTAATGTTTTTATAAGCCCAGGAACATTGTCACTCCTTCTTTAAACTCTTTGTTGAGACCCTCCAAAGTCTGTTTTTTTGGGGGTTATTAAGAGGCTGGCCTCAGACCAGCCCTCAGTACTCTTTGAACTGCAAGCTTTTATTGGTGACTTGGTCAGAGCCAGTGAACAGTGGGTTGCTGTGTCATTAGCTGGGAGGTCTGTCAAAGTAGTTACCACAACAGTTCCAATTCCTGATGGAGTAGTACAATCAATGAATGTGTCAAACACTTAAAGCCAGGCTCATCATTAGCAGTCCAGTGTGTAGGACACTTAAACATTTGTTCTTACCTCTTATGTTTTCCAGGGAAACCTTGTTGACTTTCTGAGGCTGACCGGCTGGCGTGGCTCCAGAGTCCTCTATTTTGGGGACCATCTGTACAGCGACTTGGCAGTGAGTTACACTCATTTGTATCTGCTTCCAGTGCACAGCAAGCGTGCTTTTTTTTTAAATGTTGCATGATATAGTTTTATTCTGCATGTAAGTCTAACATGCTGAAAAAAATTAGCCATTGTAATATTAATTGACTTTCGTGTAGGACCTGATGCTGCGTCATGGATGGAGGACCGGTGCAATTGTTCCTGAGCTGGAGGTGGAGACAAAGGTGGTGAACACTGAGCAGTATGCACAGAGTCTTACTTGGCTACAGGCTCTCACTGGCCTTCTGGAGCGCATGCAGGTACAAACTGCACCACCCTCAAAGCCAGCTTTTAGATCCCCTTTGATTTTTTTTTTCCTCTTGAAGAACAATAATAGTATAGTTAATGATAACAGAGTGTTCTTCACTTGTATTTCAGATGTATCGGGATCCAGAGTCCAAAAAAGTGATTCAGGAATGGCAGAGAGAGAGAGAAGAATTCCGGTGGGTGGCCTAAAATATGTGAACAAAGAAAAGTGACTAAGCAATGGCAGCATCACCAGCATACTGGCTCATATGAAAAAGAAGCCAGATGGCATATGATTCATAGTATGATAGTTTCATAGCACTGTTTTTGTCCCGTCACAAACATTTACAAGCTGATCCTATATTGATAAGTCTGTCCAAATTAGGAAACACTAGTCTCTGATTGAAAAACAGTATATTCTTTTTCAATTTCTTAAATATTTTCCTTATTGTAAAAGTGTCAGTGTCTACAGTTTAGCCCTAGAATTTGTTTGGCCGCTTGCAAAAGCAATATCATGGACCACTGAAAAGGACACCAATTTTCAGTTTAAAAAAAAAAAAAGAAAGAAAAGAAAACAGTGGGACTGTGGTCTATTTGGTCAGTTAAAATGAGTAACTGCTAATCATGAAGTGGTGGCTATTTTTTTCCACCTATTTATTTATTTATTTATTTTTAACTGTTGGTACTCATTAGGGAAAAGGTGAGCAGATCTATAGATAGCCTTAATGGTGTCAGCCAAACGGTCTTTCACTGCAGTTTAATGTAATGTTCAAGATCAGACATGGAAACATTTAACATTTCTGCAGCTTGTAATGGTATTATCAGTTCAGTCATTAAATTTGTGTTTATGCTCTTATTATTGAACAATCTTAGCCAATATGTGCTTAGATTTAATGGTAGTAATCTGTTTTTCTTTTTCTCTCTGGTTGGCACTTCTGCTTATTCTCTGAAAGTGGTTTAATGATGTAAATACATGTGATACTGGCATTATCAGCACTTCTGTTTTTACTCTTTGTGAATGTGTGTGTGTGTGTGTGTGTGTG
>JAOTRN010000031.1:3639074-3649300 GCA_028566695.1 Bagroides melapterus
TTTTCCCTTTTTTTCTTAATGTTTTAAAAATATCTTTATTATATATATATTATTATCCTGTTTGTGCTTGAATAAGGGAAAGTTGTATGAGTCTCTCTCACTTATTTTAACCATCCTTTTTATTTTTTATTCTTTTTACAGGGCTGTCACCAAAAACTTGTTCAACCCCCAATTTGGCAGCATCTTTCGTACGTGCCACAATCCTACTTACTTTTCACGGCGACTGTGCCGTTTTTCTGACCTGTACATGGCCTCCATCAGCTGCCTTCTGAACTACGATCTCTCATACACGTTTTACCCGCGGCGTACTCCTCTGCAGCACGAGGCACCCCTGTGGATGGACCAACTCTGCACTGGGTGCATGAAGACCCCTTTCCTGGAGGAGATGGCCCACATACGCTAAACTCTTTGCTGCACACGCTGTCCAGTGACGCACAAATTGAAACCAACTTATAAACATGCCACATGTTACAAACTGTCGTGTTAATCAGGGTCAAGTTATAGATATGTGCATAGCAAAAACTTCTTATTGAAATGATCACGTTCCCCGAATTCAGGACTTCAACCCCAGCTCTAAGGCAAACCAACCTCTGCTGGGGTTTGCCTTGTAGTGCTGATCTTTAAGGAATGTTTCTATTTGAGGCAACGTGCTCGTCATAATTGCACCATCTGCTGGGACATCTGTTACACTGCATTTTCAGCGTTTACAAGGAGGGTAACTGGAAACCTCTTATTTAGCTTGTGACGCACAATTGCATTCATTTTTTTTATATAAATGGCATTGACTGCCTTTTTTTTATCAGTTCTGCAAGGTACAATGTTACAATATTGCATGCGTTTGGCTTGCTTTTTTGTTTGTCAGGTGAAAGTAAGAGAAGTGCACAGAGGTGGTGTATAAAGAGTGTACTGTAATTCCATACACTTAAGTGTTTTGTCTTTTTACCCTCAAACCATGATGTACTTATTTTCAGGGGTGCTGTACAGTTCTCATTCAATTTTTTTTCCTTTGGTCTCCTTGGGCCCCCATGTCCTCTTAAGGCTTTTGGCTCCTTCCCAACTTCCCCCTCCACTCTTGATTGTTGATGTTTTGATCAGCCTTACAAAGTCTTAGCTTTCTTTTCTCAAACTAACACATATCATGTAGCACACCCCATGTATTAGCTTTTCTCTACTACTCCGAATAAAAAAGAGAATTTGCTACTTCTTGTTTTGCGTCATTATTATTTCTGTTAGACCCTCTCTGCTGATTTACTCCCCAGTTGTGATATCTGCCAGCATGTCGCATATACAGTTTAAGAGTTTTAGTTATCGCCTGTTCTTTCTAATCTTGAACTATCCTGTTTTCTATTTCTGGCTGAAAAGAGTCAAAAGTCATTTGAGCTTAACCAGTCGGTCCATCATCCGCGCACCTCGCCCATTAACAGTGCATTTTTGCCGACGTCCGTTCTCTAGATTTTTTGTTTGATTATCGCATCATTTAGCGTAAACACTATAGACAGCAGTTTCTGAAATACTTCACATAACTGACAGCTATGCTGTTCTTAAAATCCCTGGAGTATGTCAGAACTAGCGCCCTATGCAGCGTGTTGTTATGGCTGTCGGATAGCTCGCCGTGATCGTATAGTGGTTAGTACTCTGCGTTGTGGCCGCAGCAACCCCGGTTCGAATCCGGGTCACGGCAGGTTAGATTTGACAGATCTGCTTTTTTCATTTTTCATAACTGCAAAGTTTGAAATGCAAACTAAAGTATTACTCTATTAAAATACTTCTTTCTTCTTCATATCTTCAGTTTTCCTTCCCCGTTCCCGTTTGATGCCTTTTTCCATCTTCCCGCTCCACCCTTCTCTTACATTCTGTCTTATAGCTCGCCGTGGTTGTATAGCGTTTAGTACTCTGCGTTGGTGCAGCAGCCACGGGTTCGTTTCTGTAACCATGTTTAATTGTATGCTTATGTATCTGCTAATTGGCACTTTTTAACTAAAGGTTTTAAATATCTCTTTTAAGTATTTTAAATGTGAAAGGCTTATATAATTGTTATCCCTCCCTAGTTCATTCTGTCTCTGTAAGCCCACAGTGGAATAAACAATACTGCTTTGAAAGGTGACATTTATTTAATTGTGGGTATTTTTGACAGCAGCTAACAAATTACGTCAGAAACACATGATGTCATATCCTGTGATACGGAGCCGCGCTGCTGACGCCACGGTCTGCGGGAACAAACAAAGGGCCAGGCGTGAAGAAATGTAACATCGAGTCAACGTTTTAATTAAAAGGACGAACGTTTGTAACAAATCCTTAAAAATGGTATTATTCGTCTCAGTTAAATAAGCGTTTTTCTAATAATTGTTGTTAAACCTCGAGATTCTAAACTCGTTATTTTTGGGTATCAGCTTTTATTTTGAAATATAATTTCTCTTAGTTCTTTAAGGATTTTCTCCTGAATCTGTCAAAGATACACAGGGGCACCGCACAGCATCGGTGCTGTTATTTAAGCCAATTTCAAGTTTCTTTATCGATGGAGGCTCAGGATTCCTGAGGGGATTTTTCAGAGTAAACTACCCCAGCATGTCGGCCGAGGAGGAGGAGAGGGGGGTAGTTCGAGTCAAAGTCAAGGTGAGAAATTGTGGGGAAGCAGCGGATGGGAGACTGAAATAAACACTCACGCACAGAACAACAACAGAGCTGATGCTAAGGGTATCAAGAGCTCCACGTAGTCAACGTCAGAGGAAATTCAGTTCAGTTTTTATCACAGCCTCTGAGAAATTATGTCCATCTGGTCAAATGTCCATTTATTCTCAAACAACCAAACAAAAACACTAATGCTAAACACATATGTTATGCTAGCTGGTTGGGGTGTTTTCATGCCATTGTAAATATTTCTTCGAATACCGCCGCTTGTTGGTTTGCTAAAGCTTTTTTCATGTCTGCCTGTCTGTCTGTTGTTGTTGTTGTTGTTGTTGTTGTAACGTTATAGTAATTTTCTCAGTCGGGTTACACTTCCACGTAGTGTTAGGGTAAACGTAGTGTTAAGGCTGTTTGTTCGGTCATAGCGCTTGCTAACTAAACATGTTATCAAAGTACAAATTCAGATTCATACCACAGTATTTAAGCGAAATACAAGTGGGATAATAATTAACCTGTCTGCCGTGGAGTCTCTTGGTGTTCAAGAGGCACATATTTTCTTAAGCAGTTATGACTGTTCAAGCCATTTTAACATGTTCAACATAAAAGACTTCAAAATAATGAAAGTTAGAGTATTGGATTGTTTGCCATTTTGTAGTATTGGGGATACTTTGTAGAAAGCTGGTTTTGGTAATACGATCTGGAGCGTGTCTCTTACCTGTCTGATTACAGAGGTGTCAGGTTTTTAGCTTGCAAGTGGATCCCTGGTTGAATATTTCATGTGAATTTCGCTTGAATGATATTTAAGAGATCGATCGGATAGAACAAATGCACCTGTTGGCTTTATTTTTTATTTACTTTTGCAAACAAAATAAGGTTGAATAAGGTTGTTGTGAATTGTGGGTATTCTTCAGTATCTCTAATCTGAGTCTGACAAACTGAGATAGAAATGATCACAGAGGATATTTCCAGGGAAACTGTTTTGCTCGACTTTTTTTTGATTAAGGGTGCATTTACAAGGAGAATTGTTTCAATTTAGACTGTTATTTAAATTTCACTGAAATTGTCTTGGTAAGCATTATATTCTTAAAAACTCATGTCATGTTTTACATATCTGAGTTGAAGTGTTAATTTCCATGATGTACACAGGGATTTAAAGCAGAATTCTTTGTCACCATTAATAAATTCTTTCGACCATCTCCCAGACCCATTGGGTTTGTCACATAAGGGCAGTTAATAGGAGCCTTATCAGACAAGTAACTGCCCCATTCTGTCATCCTCTGATATTTCTATATATATTACTATTGCAGTTATCTGTGAAATTGAAATGACAGTAAGTTGGTTGATTTCAATTAATTTTCTCACTACTCTCTCCATTGTAAAAAGACTTGAGGACTTGTGGATCGCAAAAGGTACACAGTTTGTTACATGTAGAAATGGATAAAGAGCAGATTTCTTTTGCAAATTCTTGTGACAGTTTGCAATAATTAGTTTTTTAAGGATGACATCACCTACATAGTTTTATTGGTAAAAGGTCATTTGGATGGCCACAAACAGGAGACAGTAAATTTGGCAAACGTTTAAACATTTTAATTTTGTCCATAACAAACAGAAAAAAAGTGGATGGAAACTTGGATGTTGAAACCTGAGTCTAGGGGGCAAGTGTGAATAAGCTACCAGTCTCATACAGTGTCATACATGTCATACAAGTCAGGAAAGACTTGGGGGAAAATAAGTACTGTTTCTTACTGAATTAATAAGATTCAATAGAGACCACAACTGGATAGTCTGCTCATATTGAGGTGATTCTCATTGTAATGTTATATGACTTCAGTCAAAAGTCATATAACATTCATTCACTCTCTCTCCTCTTTCTTTATGCAGAAGTGTGAGGGAGTGCAGCCAGTGGAATTCCGCTCTTTTGCTGTGGATCCACAGATCACCTCACTAGAGGTGTTGCAGCACATCTTGATACGAGCCTTTGAGCTCAATGGGTGAGTGAGACATTGAAGAATAAGGTACTGATTATATACATCTCAAATTACCCATGATTTTAACTATCAGAATAATTGTCTGTTACATTCTTCTGAAAGTAGAATAAGTTATTCTGTAGAAGATCTTGCTGTGTTTTTCTCTGATGGCAAAATAAACGTTCACACCGACTTATCTGGGTGAAGTTAATCATTCCCCTTACAATTTTAGTTAGCTTGACAGCTGAGTAAACATTAAGACACTGTTTACAGTTTTACTGCTTACAGATTTACAGAATTGGGGAGGAATTCAGCATCAAATGTAAATATACATTTACAGTATTGCATATCCTGTTCCAAATGTGTATTTAACAGAATTTTCCCCATTTACTGTCACACCTGAGAGTATTGATAAAGTTTGCCAATCAAACAATGATCTCTAATGCTGTCTATATTTTTGCTCTACAGAAGGCACAATTTTGGTATTAGTTACCTGTCCCGCGACCGCATGGGGGCAGAGGTCTACCTCTCCCTCATGTCTGATTGGGATTTAGATGCAGCATTTGTCAGTGCAGCTAAACCTTACCTCCAGCTTAAGATGGACATCAAACCCTCAGAAGACAGTGAGTAAATTCTTTATTCTGCTCATTATATGGTCAGTAAAGCACATCAGACTCTCATGTATTGTTGATATTTGTGAAGAGGTTGAAACTCAACTATTTGAAGAAGTGAAATGCCTACTGATCCAAAAGTGCCTGTCCAGGAGAGCTGTTTAAATGTAGATCAGATTAGCTATAATTAGGCAGATAGTGACAGTAAATCAAGAACACATTTGGGTGGTTTCACTGTTCTCTTAGGTCCAGTGCTTGAGGACTGGGACATCATAAGCCCAAAGGATGTGATTGGTTCAGATCAGCTACAGGGGGAGAAGAGGTCACTGACATCCACAGCTCTCCCCTTCACCCAGTCTCTGCTGTCCCAGGTTACTGATGATGTTCTTCACCCAGTCAGCCAGCTGTTTTACCAACCAGTGTCTGCTGCGTTCAGTCAGGTTCCGCATCTCCTAATGCAATCGCACTTTAACTAAAGGCAGTTTCCCAAAGAAGCATGCTATGAAAAATTGCCAAGCATAACCTATCATGTTAGGATTGTTATAGTTGTTTTGGGAAACAGCATGGTGCCACTTTAACAAAATCAGCTGCTAGATTGAATGAATTTATGAATGAATGATTGATCTATCCCATGGCTACAGTTTTTTTTTTTTCTCTATTTATCTATTTCTGTCTTTCAGATGGGTCGGACATTGTCTAAGGTGCAGCAGGCATTAAGCTGGTCATATGGAGAGGAAGTAAAGCCATTCAAGCCTCCACTGAGTGATGCTGAATTTCACAGTTACTTGAACAGCCAGGGCCAGCTGACACGGCCAGAGGAGCTGCGGCTTCGCATTTATCATGGCGGGGTTGAGCCATCCCTGCGTAAGGTGACGTAAACATTATTTATATTTAGAACAAATTTTTTTATAAGAGAATATTCCTATATGGAAGAGGAATATTTTGTAATGCGTGTTGTTCTGCATCCTTCTCCAACTTCCCAAGTAATACACTAGCATATTTGTACAGTTTTATAAATACTGTTATACAGAAAATCATGTGCATTAGAAATAATTAAAGTAAGGGATTTTATCACTTCAGTTTGGAACAACCCAAAAATTGTCTGCTTTATTTGCAGCTCCCTGCATATAGTTCATCAGTTCTCATAACAATACTACCCCTCTGTCTGACTGCTCTGTGTCACTGTTTAATTGGATATATTTCCTGCTAATGCAGAATAACATTTATGAGTAGGTGTATGATGTCCTGCCAAATTTGACTTAATACTATATTGACTGAGTTGTTGGGTCAAGCCCAATGACATCAGCCCAATGACTTCTTATTATAGAGTATTTTATTCTCTTATTTCTCAATACTAGTTTATTAATTCATACAAATTGAAGCATAGTTTTTCCTTTTCACCCCATTATAGGTAGTGTGGCGTTACCTTTTAAATGTCTACCCAGATGGCCTGACAGGGCAGGAGAGAATGGATTACATGAAGAGAAAAACAAGGGAATATGATCAGCTGAAAAGTGAGTGGGCATCCAGGGTGAGCCCAGAGGATCTAGAATTCATCAGAGGAAATGTTTTAAAGGATGTTCTTCGAACGGACCGAGCACATCCATACTATGCCGGCTCAGAGGACAGTCCCCACTTGACTGCACTGACTGACCTCCTCACCACATTCGCCATCACACACCCACAGGTGGGAGTGAACATTTCCAATTTGCTGAAATACTGTGGGAGCGCCCCACAAATAAAACAAGAAATACAGTCTGTATACACACATACTACCAGGATTCCCTTGAAAAAAATCTGAGATTTTTTTTAAATTTGTAAATTGGACTTCAGAAATTTGAGAGTCCCTTTCATTGAAGCACATTTTGAGATGAGATGCTGATATGTTTGATCATTCATGGATCTTATAGAGCCTTTATAAACTTGAGTGTACACTGTCATTAAAGCAAAAAAGAGGACAAACCAAATACTATGAAATTCTGAAATTCATGTTTCAAATACTGTACTTCTCACTCATTATTTCTGAAAACATACTTTGTAACGTAATATAAAAGCTTCTATAACAACCTTTGTTTGTTCTGCTTGTTCTGCAGGTGTCATATTGTCAAGGTATGAGCGATATTGCTTCTCCGATCCTTGCTGTCATGGACAATGAAGCACATGCCTTTATTTGCTTCTGTGGTATAATGAAGCGCCTTGAAGGCAACTTCCATCCTGATGGACAACTAATGTCTATTAAGTTCCAGCACCTTAAGTTGCTCTTGCAATACTCAGATCCTGAATTTTACACCTACCTGGTCTCCAAGGGTGCTGATGACCTCTTTTTTTGTTACCGCTGGCTGCTTCTTGAATTAAAGCGGGAGTTTGCTTTTGATGATGCACTGAGGATGTTGGAGGTGACCTGGAGCTCTCTGCCTCCAGACCCACCTGAGACCGAGGTTGAGCTTATTGGGCTACCACTTGAAGCGGACGAGTCCCCGACTCATGACAGCAGCTGCCCAAACTCAGAGAATGAAAAGCTAGAAAAAGAACAGACAGAACAGCGGCGGCGACACATGTTGAGGCCGTCCCGGGAAGAGGCAGAAGGTGGACAAGGTCTCAGCTTAGAGTCAGAGAGAAAGGAAGAGAAAGCATCCGCTGGAGAGGAGAAAGACGTTTATGTTCCGAATTGTGTAGTGAAAACTGAAGGTCCTTTACCAGCACCTCCTTTTGAGAAGCAGTCCAGTTTTGGAGAATTTAAGTACTACAGTGCACGAAACGAGGACAGTTTTGAAGCTAATGAAAACGAATCGTCAGATACTACACTATCTTCAATGCAGTTTCAGTCCAAACCCTCATTACCTCTTACGGTCCGTCAGTCAACCGAGGACAGTGAAGATGACCCTGGAGAGAGGCAGCCTTTGATAAGTGGGAATCAAACTGAGGAGAAAAACTCTTCAAGTGGACAAACAGTTTCTCCCCTTCCTCTAAGTTTACTGAACTGGAAAAATGGTTCTCAGCTTTCTGCAACATCTCCTTCAATGTCCAGCTGGAGAGCAGTGTGTCCTGATATTCCAGGATCAAAGTCAGTTTCCTCTTCATTTACTGTGGGTTGTGCTTTATCTCCTGATAAAACTTTGGGGAGATTTGTGTCTTCAGCTGCTGTGTCTAATGGAACTGGAGTGCATTCACCATCAACCCCCACAGGGAAGTCTGCTCTTTCCTCTCCATCCCTGGGCAACAGTCGCTCACTGCTGTCTTCCCCTGTTTTGTCCTTTGCTAAATCTCCCTCACTACCCAAACCATTCTCCAGCAACCTTTCATCCCCATGCAAACTTTCAGGAACTGGTCCAAACACTCCAACTACAGGCAAACCTGATACAAGTGGCATTAAACCCTGTTCTCTTCCTCCTCCTCAAGAGTTTGGAAAAGGCAATCCTTTCATGTTGTTCTTGTGCCTCTCCATCCTGTTGGAGCATCGTGACCATATCATTAAAAATAGTTTGGATTATAATGAACTGGCCATGCATTTTGATCGTTTGGTCCGCAAGCACAACCTTGGTCGTATTCTTCAGCGTGCCAAGGCCCTGTTTGCTGATTACCTGCAGAGTGAGGTGTGGGACTCAGAGGAAGGTGATGAAGTCAGCTTGGACTCACCAACCACAGCTGCGTCCTCACCACAAACACTCCCCAAAACCAATTTTTCTAACCTGCAGTCCACAATGGCCTCCCCACAAAACTCTACTTATAATCTGGCCACTACAATCCCTTCTCCTACAACCCCCAATGAGCTCTCTCCCTCATCCTCCTGATGAATTTTGTCTAAACTAGTTTCATCCCTAAGAGAAGGCAAGTCATAATGTATCGTTGTGTATATGATAAGCTTTACTGGTTTTGTTTCTGTGGCAAACCAAAGCTGGACAAAAGCTTCTATTAATCTTTCTGCTGGTTTTTGATTGTTTTGCACAGTATGCTTATTATTCCTGTGTGGGCCTTTATGATTTTTATTTTTTTTTTCCTTCCACCCCCAATATTTTGCATGCCACTTATTGTACTGTATGTTACTACTTGCACTTTATTTTTTTGTCTAATTTATGCTTCAACTATGTAAATAAAATTCCAGAAAAGAACAGCATGAACAATTGATAATGCTGGATAGAAATTTACAAACCTGTAGAAATGTTGCCCTGGTCCAATTAATCTTCACTATAGCATCCATTGATGTTTATTCAACACTCTATTGAGTTTTTTTTAATGTACAGGTAAATCCTCTTATTCAGGCCTATATTTACAATATTCAGCTTGATTAGATTGCATTTCCTGTTTCAGACAAGTCAAATGTCTCATTTGATATCGGCTGGCACTCTCCAGTTTTGTTTAACTGAAGATGAATATGTCTTGTTTGAATCTGTAAATGACCAATCTTGCTCTGAGAAGCCAAAGTGGATCTGAAACATTAAGAATATTTTTACATGTGCTGTATGTGCCTATGGTTGTTCCATTCAGCAAGAGCACTGGCAAGTGTTTCAACAGATCCCAATTATATCATTAATTATTATTCAACACTATTGTTCTGAAGGTCCAGCTCAAATAGTATTATTATTATTATTATTTTTATTATTATTATTATCTGAAACTGTCTGATGAACCAGTTTTACCCAATCTTAATTAAAAGTGCCTCATTTCCTTGAACATGTTTTTTTTTTCTAATTTACTGAACTTACAGAAATACAGACGATTGCAAACTTCTACACATCCCTGTTAAAATAGCTGGTTTTTGTGATGTAAAAAATGAAACCAAAATAAATAATGTCAGATATTTTTGCAACCTATAATGTTATATAACAGCCAACAAAGTTCAAGAATGTAAAGGGCTCTGTTCTGCCTAACCCTCTGTCTTCAAATCTTTCAACAATTTTTCAGTAAGGTTTAGGTCTGGGCTCTCACTAGGCCATTCCAGAACACTGATCATCATCATCATCATCATCTGTGCTTTGCACCATTGTCATTAGCTGGTATTGAAGTGAAAGCCTGCAGGTTTTGT
>JAOTRN010000031.1:3661786-3679881 GCA_028566695.1 Bagroides melapterus
TAAATCGACAAATAGTACTACTACTAATAATAACAACAGAAACAACAACAACAACAACAATAATAATAATAATAATAGGCTTTCAACGTCATTAGGCCACGCCTAGTCTCCGTCACGCCACGCTTGACGCGCTGTGTGTGGTTTTGCTGTCAATCCTGTGAGCAATCAGAGCAAGATTTAACCAAAGTTTACTTGGATACTTTGTCAACGGTTGTTTGCTCCCACTCTCAGATAGAAGGTCAACTCGAATAGAATAAATAACAACGGAAGTGTGTTATTTTCTATGTGTTAATAAGTTTTGTACCTCTAAAAAGGCGACGCGCATTAGCTTTAGCTAGCTAGCAGCTGGTAAGAAAACAAATCGGATATTGTGGACTGAAGCAATGTGATGGTTAACCAGAAAAAATACCACTTAAACATCTTATTCTCTGGTCATGCGACCTCTACGTATAGACGACCGCTGCTTGGAAATAGTTGATATCTACAGAAAAGAAAGTTGGTCACTCATCCTTCGTCCTGGGAGCCTTAAACCAGGTAGGACCGCTGATGACTAACGACGTTGGTGTTGTTCAGGCAAGTTAGAAAACAAAATACAAAAACTTTGGGCACCGTAATTACTAGTATGATGTGTAGTTCAAGCTTTAGACAGCTTAGTTTGGCACACTTAAATTTTCTGTCAGTGTTGTGGACCATACAGCGTTAGCAGGGCAGCTAGCTAGCTAGTGAGTTAAGTTATTTTTCTGTATTTGTTTGCGGTTTTCTCCTGGCAGACGCTTAGGAAGTAATATTGGCTAGTACTGCTTTGTATATGAAAGTTGCTTAAGTGCACTGGAATAGTCAAAGACTTGTTTGACAAAACAGCTGCTTCATATAACTTTATAAGTAAATGTTTACACGAATTTAAAACCACAAAATCAGCACAGCTTGCTAGTGAACGTAAATATACCTGTAGTTTGTCGCTTTTAGTTTTGCTGGGATATGCGAGTTTCTTGTACCAAAAACCCACCCTCGCTGATTTTAATGGAAACTGATACCTCAGTTTTGGCCGCTTTATTCTCCGGAACAGACCACGCAGTTTCAGCACGGGCAACTTCAGTGCTTGGGACGCCTGATTAACATAATCAACAACAATGTGACAGCCTTGTCATTGATTTAAACGTTGTAGCAAGTTTTTGTGTGTGTGTTTGTGTGTGTTATCTTTGCTGCTGTGTATGATGATGCCTACATCAGATCAGGGGTCATCAACTGGCATCAGTTTCGATGCAGACCCTAAAAAATCTAGTAGCCCCATTCAACATACTTATTTCTCACAAAGCTGTTTTGTTCTTCTTCCTCAGTATATATCCCCTTCACATTTACACTTCAATATGTAATCAATATTTCACTCTGTGTTTGTAAATGTGAACAAAAAGGTATGTATTCATAAGCATGAAAAGTTTTGTTATTATTAGAATTAATAAGGAAAGAGTATTAAGTACATACATTGTTTTGTTTTTTTATGTTCACCTTTTTTCATTATAGAATATGTTCACATAACAAATAGCAATTGGAGTTAAGGAGCTTTTTAAAGTGCATTATTAAACAACAGTTGAATGGGGTAATAGGTACAGAGCCATAACAAAGCACTTAACCGTCCGTGTTGCTAAGATGATATGAAGTTGGACAGTTTAAGGAACCACAACAAATCCTCCACTTACAGTGGTGACATGACAAATTTCACAAAATACTCTAAAACGACGATTAGACAAAAGAGATAAAATAAAATTGTCAGTAATTCAGTTCAACATTTTTAGGGAGAGAAGGTTTGTAGTGATTATCCCAAGAACACCAAACCCACCGTGAAATAGTGAGGTGAGAGCAACATGATATGGGGCTACTTCTCTGCACACAGTCCCTGCAGCCTGAGATGTCACCAAAGGAAACATGAAAGGCACAATGTACTGAGACATTTATTCTCTTTTTGAGGAGAACTAGCAATTGTCAATTCCTTGTCTTCAACAACAACAACCACAAAAAAGCCACAGAAAAACCCATCAGCTTAGAAAATATCCACCTGTCAACTTTCAGTAGTTTTCCCAACTGTGAGATCCATACTTATTTATGGTGTAATGTCAAGTCAACATGGTCTTATGGTCATAAACGTTTAAATTAGTTTATGATAATATTGGTTTTAGCTTTATTGATATACAGACAGTACTTATTTGAATCCATAACTTTGAACACTGACTATATTAATCACTGTATTGAGAAGGTAATCATCAACGTTAGAGTTACTCATATTACTAACATTAACAGGCTAGCTAGTCAAAAATGCTGCATGAATATCTACTCTGTCCTGTATTTGTAAAAATTCAAATAAGCATTTTTTTCTGAGCTTCATATGCTCAGACAGAGCAAAAAACTTGTGCTTTCAATTAAGTGTCCATGGTGTATTTTCCAGTTAGCATGTTGATCATGCCAAATTTTTAAGTGATGTCATTATAGTTTGCTGATTACCTTTTGCAAGGCACCACAAACTCTGCAAATATATCACCACTCTTCAAACTGAATTTAGGGAGAAGATGGTAAGACAGTACCCCTAACTTAAAGCTAAAATGACTCAAGTATGGTCCAGCCAAACTGCAGACTCAAATCCCATAAAAAAATTACAGAGAATTTTGAACTTTATAACATTGGGCAATTGAAGATGATTTGCATAGACAAATGAACCAAAACTGAAACACAGTGCAGCAAAATGCCAATTTCTTCATACCTTAATTTTTTTTGGAACTGTAATTGCTGTTATCAGCTATGCAACAAGTACTTTGTGGTATATTGTGTCTAAACACATTTTCTCTTTCAAAAGTCTTTAAAAATCAATTTTCCAGCCATGAACCTTTGCAGCTTATGTAGCAGATCCAGTGCTGTAGTTTGTAGAACTAGTAGGAGACAATTCAACAAATCAGCCTGCATTTCTCCATGAGTCTCATCTTTTCAGAGTACAAAGTCTTAGCTAGGAGTGTTACAGTTTAAAATGATCACATTAGGATAACCTTGTCTAAAGATATCATGATGTTTATTGGCAATTTAAAAACATACATGCTGGTAGTGAAAAACGTGTATGTATATATATATATATATATAATTCTATTTTTGTGTAATTGTATACACACATCTGTAGTAATCATTCGGTTTGCATGGAATAAGCAAATCTCTGTATAAATTACAGAAATGAGTGTGTTATTTGAACTTAAACTAAAAATTCCACAGGTTAACCTTATTTTTGTGCAGTATTTTTTTCTTCTAGCATTTAACCTTAACCTTTTTCTTTGTATATGCACCAATGCCCTTTACTTTCCATCCACTGGATATGGATAGCATGGTAAAGACTGAAGCATATGTGTGACAGTAAATATCCATAGCGTTCAGTCTGTTCCTATTTATGAGTCTGTGTATTAATACTCATAGAAGGAATTCAATGGATAACTGTGTAAAAACAGCACCACAGCTAAACTATACCTACACAGACACACTTTTTTTATTGCCTTTGTAAGGAAACATACTTCGTTAAAGCTAGAATGTAGAAATAAAGTGTACAAGATACTTTACATAGGTCAAGCTTAAGGATCAAAAAATACAGCAGCTAGACAGTCAGGATATTGGACCTGTACAGTCACAGGGTGATTTATTATTGCAATTTCAGATTTAAGGCGAACCTATCAGTGTACCAACAGATTGGCGTCTGACTTTCTGCCTTTATTTATACGTTTGCTTTGAAGATATTATTGTGTCCGTGGTGAGGTCAGTTGTTTGAATTCCAAAGTGATTTTGTTAAAAAACATAACACAATACATATGATAAAATAAGATCAGTTCTAGTCCACATTTTAACAAAAACATTTAAGTAAAAGCATACCAAGATGAGTTTACATATCAGGGTATTATATTATTATATTATTATTAGCTATTAAGTTTAATGAAGTTAAAGCATCTTGAATGTTTAGGGTGGAAAAATTACTGCTGATCTGGATTAAGTGAAACTCAGACGAAGGTCAAAACATTAAACAACTAGGTAGAAATGTATTCCTTTCATCCTTACAAAGGGTGATTTATGTGTTCTGACTGTGTGGCTGATTCTGTCCTTCAACATGCTTTAGTACAGTTAGTAGTATGACTGGTTATTGACAAGTCTGAACAGATGCTCTTACTTTACATTTATTCTGTCTCTACTGCTCTACATGTTTCCTCATTCAGTAGACTACAAACCTAAATAAATTGAAGTAAAACTGCCAGTCTGTTTATTACTTAAACACATTCTTATAAGACGGCCCTATAATCGTCTTATCAGAAAATTCCATGGATTACATGAGTCTCAATCTGGTTTCATCTTCCATTCTTCTCGTGACTACTCGGTGTTATTTCTGTACTCTATATGTGCTGTACTCGAATTGGGTTGTGGAGCTGTCACATATCCTTAAAGGAATTGTGATCGTAAAGATTGAATTTCCAGCTTAGGCATTTGGTTGAAATAATATAAATCAGAATGTTAAATTCTTAGACTTCATTAAGTATGTATGTTTACTGCATTTTAGTGAGCATAAAGAGAGATTTTGGATTTGTTTGCTTTAAGTTTAAAAAGTGTGACGGCAAAGTGCAGGAGTTACTGTTTCGTTTCTGAAAAAGAGTTTTTTTTTTTTAGTTTTTTTTTTAAACAAACAGCAATGGCATGCTAGGCTGTGGAGCTGCTGGTGCTTGTGAGGTCTGTGCTGAAATCCAGATTAACTGGACGGTCCTCAAAAGGTGGATTAAGCAAACCGAAGAATTTCAATGATTTGCCCAGAAACAAACACGCTATTATTCCCTCAGTAAGATTTGACACGGGGTCAAATTCTCCTTAATCATAAATCTATTCAGTATCTTCCACAAATAATAATCCCTTTAAAAACATTTTATTTTTAATGGAATTCGAAAAATGTGTGGGAAGATGACTGGGGGCCAAAAAAAATGTCCAGCTGCGGTTAACTGGAATTGTGTGAGATGTTAACTGGAATTGTGTGACATATGATTATACTGTACATTTAAACTGTTAAAGCTACATGTGAAACAAAAATCTTATGCAAAGTACAGAATTATAGCTCTTTATTAATTTTCTGTTCTGTTTCTGTTCTTTACTGAAACACCTGTCTTGACTAAAAGGTGGGAGGAAAAACCAGTTTGGCTACAGGTTTCTAAATGCTTTAACACTTCCATGAAATGGAGTCTAAAATTATTTTACAGCTTGTGAATTCTGACGTAAACATACTTGACTTGGTACTGGGGAAACTCTACTACACTAATAGTGTGGGTGTTAGAAAAAAAAACGACATCTCCAAAAGGACTTTGCTTTTTACACAATGATTGTCAAAAGTCAGGAAACGCCCACATTACTGTTTTTTTGGGCCTGGTCAAAATGTGCTACATCTCAGAATGTAGAATGTATCTGAAATACATATTTTTATATATCAGTAATCTGTCTACAGATGTGAAGAAGAATAATAGTTATTTATAATTATTTATTTGCCAGTAGACAATATGGAGAAAATTATATTACAGAGTATTACAGCATTGACCATCTCATAACATTATAATTACTTTTTTATGCATGTTGTGTATTTTTTAATAAAACAAATAATATTCTATTTCTCATCTCGGCAGCACGGAAGCCATAATATGGAGTGCATGGTGGAGTGATGCAAACTTTAACTGGCAGGCTGACGAAGAGCCATGGAGGGAGTCGAGGGAGAAGCTTCTATTAGGAAGAGTGGCAGTCTGGCAGAGCTGACTGTTGTTCAGAGTGTTGTAGCTTTGGATGGGCTTACTGATGAAAGTTCATCACAGCCTGACCTCAACTTTCCTCACATTACTGAGGACACAAAATGGGTTATGGTTCAGGAAGGAGAATCAAACCCCTCTGAGCTGCAGGAGCTCGGCTCTGCCTCGGGTGAGGAAGGGGAAAGTAAAGAGGCCATGGAAAATCCATGTCTTCCGAATGGGGAGGAAGCTGAAAAGGATAAACCACAGAACAACATCAGTTCTACAATAACAACCAGCACATGTCCAGGTAAATAAGTGTCAGTTAAGTGTATATTAAACAACAAATTGTTTTGTTTCCTAATTATTCAGTTTATTTGCAGCCATGTGCTCTTATTCAAACATGTTATATAAGGAAACATTCCCAAACGTTGCTATTAACATTCCCCTCCAGTGACCAGGCTTAATTATTTACAAACTCCAAATCTGAATCTGTGCAATCAGTGTTAAGGTTATGTGCAGTTACAGCTGAGGCAGCTGGCTTTTTTATTACATGCGTGTGATCTGTAGCTTTTGCAAAAAACTTTCTTGAGAGGACATAATTTATGAATCAAAGTCTTAGTTTTTTTTTTTTGTTTATACTAGAATTTCCCAAATAATTATAAAGCCATCACTTTGCTTCTGTATCAGTATCAGTGTATTTCTCAACACTTGCTTTAGGTAACATACTGAACTAAACAAACAAGAAAAAAAAAAGTCAAATCTGAAGTCAACACCCTGTAGGAGTTTTTGCCACTGGTTAACAAGTGCCTACCTTACGGTCTTTTGCATACTGTAATCTCTTCTGTTTGCTCCCTTGTGAGAAACTTTTCTTAAGACACATTTGTTAAAAAAATCTTTTAAGAGACAAAGCTGGAGTGCAAGATGACCTTTTTCATATGACCAATCACAAGATTTCTTAAGCAAGTGTTTTCAGGTTGGCCTACTGGACTCCTGCTCAGACTACAATCTTAATGCAAAACTACTTCTGCCCAAACTAGCTATTGCCCACCACAAAATACCAGTATTAGTTGGCATAACATTTTCATCAACATTCATACACTTTTATCAATACTCCTATTTTTTTCTGTAACGTTTTTTTTCCTCATTGTTTCTAAGAGCCACTGCAGAGCTCCACTCTCTCGTTGTCCGATCATTTAAAGTTGGGTCGAGAGGAGTCTGAAGGTACGGGACTAAACGTGGAGTGCAAGATATGTGGGGACAAAGCTTCTGGGTTCCACTACGGTGTGCATGCCTGTGAGGGCTGCAAGGTACCTGCTACCTTTGTTGTAACAAAATGATTATAATGTACCAAATGCAGAAAGCAACAAGAAATGTAAAAAATCTATCTAAAATTTTATTCTGTGTTGCAACCAAACATTGACAGATAAGAGAGGCTTTAATGTGCATTCACAGTAGTGAAACCTACTGTAAGTAACCTTTAAATTTCTATGTACATGTGTGAAAGAGAGCTGTGAAGTTCTGCAAATTAGAAACTGTATGATACAAAAGATTCCTCAGAGCAATCATAGGGCACAACCTTTTTCATCCCCACCTCCTTAAAGTTTAATTAATCTGTATCTGTGTTTTCATCTTATCGTGTACATCCAACAACCAAAATCATGCACTAGTATATGTATAGGCCCTCAGGAGACAGTAATAGTGCTTACTACATGCCTACAAGAGACAACCAAAGAGTAACACAAGCAAATTTTCGGGCTCACTATTGTGGATGCAGTGCTGGACTCCATGTTATAGAGCGCTGATAAATGATCATAATGTACACTTGTGATGGATTCCAATCATATTTTATATGTCGTTTTTTTAGGTTTGATATTTTTCAGCATTTTCATAATTCAATGACAATTTGTTGCTGTGCTTTTAGATCATTTAAGCATCAGTAACTCCAAACAGCTATAGTGACCATCTATGTTAGCATTGTCCCTCATCAGGCCTATATAAAAATGTATTGTATAAAAAATGAAAAGAAAAATAATGTATACTTTCATATATTGTGCACTGACAAACAAACAGTCTTAAGTTTAACCTTTTCAACAAATATTCATATTATATATCACATTATATAAAAAATGTTTTTTATATTATTTTATTTCAAGGGGTTTTTCAGACGCACCATTCGTATGAAGCTAGAGTATGAACGCTGCGAACGGGCCTGTCGAATACAAAAGAAGAATCGCAATAAATGCCAGTACTGCCGCTTCCAGAAGTGTCTGTCTCTCGGCATGTCCCATGATGGTGAGATTTGGGCAGTCACATAAAAAGCCTTTAAAAATCCCAACAAGTAATTTTGTTTTCGATACTGGATTTAATTTGTTGTGTAGTTATAAGAGGAGCTGATTGATTTAATATGATCATTTATTTTGTGGGAAATTGGAACTCTTGCATGTTTTTTTATTATAAAATTGTTTGCTATGTAGTGATTTTAACAGTTTAATAAAAATGTCAATGTAAGATTTAAAGTTTAAATCATTTTCTATGTAGATTAAAATTATGTGCAATGAAATAAGAGTAGTTAGAAAAAATAATTGCTTTTTAAATAATAACTTTCTACATAATAAAAGTAAAAAAAGTGGTTATTATTTTTTGCCAATCCTTTCAGCCTTAATCTTAGAATTCAAAAATGTAAATCATTTGTATCCTTTAACTTCACAGCTATTCGTTATGGCCGTATGCCAGAGGCAGAGAAGAAGAAGCTGGTGGCTGGCCTGCTAGCAGGAGAGAAGAGTCTGCTGAGCCCTGGAGGCTCTGATCTCAAAACTTTGGCAAAGCACGTCAACTCAGCCTACCTGAAAAACCTCAACATGACCAAGAAGAAGGCACGAAGCATCCTCACTGGAAAAACCAACTGTACCCCGGTAATTCCTCCTTTTACCTAGACATTGAAACGTTTTTTTTTTAAAACAAAAAAAATCCAAAAATCAAAATAACATCTCAGTGAAGGACAACATTGCTCATCATCCAGCATGATATGCCCTTTTAATTCATCTCATCGAAACACACATGGATGATGTTTGGAACCCTCTGTTTTGTTTTTTTTATTATTTATCAGCCTTTTCACATCTTTCTGCAGCCATTTGTGATTCATGATATGGACTCATTGTGGCAAGCAGAGAATGGTTTAGTCTGGAACCAGCTGAATGGTGCTCCACCAAACAAAGAAATTGGAGTGCATGTCTTCTACCGCTGCCAGTGCACCACAGTGGAAACTGTTCGAGAGCTCACGGAGTTTGCCAAAAATATCCCAGGCTTTGTAGAGCTCTTCCTTAATGATCAGGTATTAATGTAGTAGCATTCTTTAAACTTTTTGTTTTGAGAACAAGATTCCTTCCTATTCAAAGCCTCTTGTGTGGTTATGATTCAGTGCTCCACTATTATATTTAGCTCACCGAATTGATGAGATCCAGTCTTTATATTATTTGAGCTTACTTTGCCTGTGTATTTCTCTCCTAGGTAACTTTGTTAAAGTATGGTGTCCATGAGGCCATTTTTGCAATGCTACCATCACTCATGAATAAAGACGGACTCCTGGTAGCCAATGGGAAGGGCTTTGTGACAAGAGAATTTCTACGGAGCCTGCGCAAACCCTTCAGTGAAATTATGGAACCCAAGTTTGAATTTGCTGTGAAGTTCAATGCCCTAGAGCTGGATGATAGTGACCTGGCTCTTTTTGTTGCAGCCATCATACTGTGTGGAGGTGAGAGTTTAAGCACAGAAGCAATAAAGATTTGTGATCATGTGTAGTAAATATGCATCAAATATAGTCTAGATTTTTATTGTCCATGGATACAAATTCTTTTTTGCTATAAAATCTGTGTTTTAATTTCAGCCAAATGTAATGGCGCTAGATTCAAGTTCAGAAACTGGTTGTGAGTTTGGCACTTTAAGATATTGCTTAATTTTGTTCAAATCAGAGGATATTGCTGGGATTGGATTGAGGATTAATTCATTTCACTGGGATTCAGCTCTGGGCTTTGACAGGACCGTTCCATGACCCATGATCATAAGGATGTTCATTTTAAGTGACACAAGTTAAATTATATCACATTTATCCATGTCCAGAAATGCTGAAAATGTCTAAACCTTTCACAATATGTACTTAGTTCTTCTCATGATTGAACATTCTAATTGCTGTCTTTCTAGAATGATGATCAGCCAAGCCTCATGTCTCTATGATCTCTCTTGATACAGACCGACCCGGCCTCATGAATGTGAAGCAGGTTGAGCAGATTCAGGACAGCATCCTTCAAGCTCTGGATCAACATCTCCAGGCTCACCATCCAGAGTCAGTTCACCTCTTCCCCAAACTGCTGCAGAAGATGGCTGACCTAAGACAGTTGGTCACAGAAAATGCTCAGCTGGTCCAGATGATTAAGAAGACTGAATCTGAGACCTCGCTCCATCCGCTTCTACAGGAAATCTATAAGGACATGTATTAAGTCTTATGACTTAGGACTTCCAAACTGAATTAAGACATTATGCACACAGGCATCCACGGTGCTGCAGATACCATAGAATTTTTATATTGTCATTTATGGAGTTTTACAAATACTGTGTTTGAAAACTGACTTTTTTTCTTCAGGGCAGGGTTTTTTCCCCCAAGAAAGAATTTTTGATTTTTGTGAAGGTCAGCCTCAGTTTCCAGTTGGTGAACAGGAAATTAACAGCACATTAACATTACCCAGAATATAACAGTATTTTTTTGAGCTGTGTGTTATATAGACATCCTTTTTCTTTATGTTTCTAATGAATTAGTCTTCAAATGAAAATAATTGGAGTAGTGATAATTATATAATTTTACATATTTCAAGGCTGCTGTACAGACCTAAATCCAGATCTCATTATTGATTAATTAATTAACATTTATTGATAAAGGCCAGTCTCATACTGTAGCATCCAAAAGATGGGGAGAACTGTATTGTTTGGTCACTTACTCAGGTTTTGAGTAACTGCCTGTAAGTTTTTTCCGTATGTTACTTGCTTTACATTTGTTGAATGAATTAAATAGCCATGTTAAATTTACCATGAGCTGGAATTTCCAGTCGATCTAATATGCATATGGACTATAAATATTTTGCTGAGTTAATTCACTTCTCCAGTACTATGTACTGTTTCACATGTTTGTCAGAAATTGATGTATGTATACTTTATGTAACTTTCATGATATGGTTGGTTTCTTAAAGGAATAGTTTGTACTTTGAAACTAAATAATGATTTTTGCCCTTCTTTAGTAGAGCAAAAAAAATTTCACAACAGTGCTGCAGTTTCAAACTGACTATATACAAAGACCCATCAGACCCAGTCATTTGTAAAAATTCAGCATATCATTAAACTAAAAATCAATATTTACTTTCTGGTCCTATTGAAAATGGACAAACACAAAGCTGACAATTATGAATTATAATTTAGTTTTTAATTGAGATCTCACAGTGTAATTCTGTGTTGGAGTAAAGTCATATTTATGTGTATTCCTTTATTTACTTACCCTAACATACACATATATGATTTAATCTTTTAACAAATCTTAATCATGTCCTGAGTCTTTTATATTGGCCCATACATAGCATCACCTAAAATTATTTAGAGCCTTTAGACCCTATTAAGCCTATTGATATGAAACTGGTTGTACATTACAGCTATTTCCCCACCCCAAAGATTTTATCCATGTCCCATTTTTAGGCATTTGAGACTTTACTGTGTGATAAAGTGATTACACTTGCTGCTGTAAAACCTGAAGAGCACAATATAAATGAACTGTATAAACAATGGGATGTTTATCTGGTTATGTGAAATCTTTTTTTATTATCTTTGCTGAATTCATACACACTTCACTGCAAAGCCATGGTTTCCTTCACCATTCAGAACGTTTTTTGTGATGATTCAAGCCTTTTGATGTTTTATTTGGTATTAATTCACAATACCCAGTTGACACTAAATTAAAGCCAAATATATATTCATTATTTTTGTTTTCAGTGATTTCCTATTACCACTCCAACTTGTTGACCTGATGTCCATGGACTTTTGAACATAGGGGTGACATGGTGTGTCACACTAATATACTTTAAAAACATGTACAAAACTGTTTAATTGTTGTCTACATGAACAAATCCAGTTAAAATTACAGGTGCTCAGTTGATGTCTTGATCGTCTTTTTAGTGCCTTGACTAAATATTTTAAATGCCCCAGTAAAATTGGATTAAAACAATATATTAATTAATAAAAGAAAATATTTAGTTGTTTGAACTGGCACTTTAAAATAAATGCAAGTTGTGTTTATTACAAACTTATAGACTTATATTATTAAGCTTTAATTTTACTAACCTTCAGGGTCAATTTGTGATTTAACAAAAGTAAAAGCTTATGACCAAATGGAAATTATTGTTTTTATTTTTATTTTTATTGTCATTACTCTTTATTTGCACTGGAAGCATCCTTAAATGTGGTGGATCTGGAACCTATTTCAGCAACACTAGGAATGGGTATTGCTTAGGATGCTGGTTCAGCCCAGAACATCATGCACAGATATTCACACCTTGGATAATTTATCATATCCCATCCATTGACCCATACAGACCCTGTGATAGAAAATTCACACAGGAAGAAACTCATGTTCAAGATCAAAGGACACTGGAGCTATGAGGTGACTACTGCACCAACATTATTTACACAGCTCTGCTAATAGAGCTGTGTCCATGTAATAGAATATGTCTGAAATTGCACAACCCAAATATGTTCTTAAATAGCAGTTTCTGTCAAAGTAATAAGTTTGTGCTACCTACATTGGTAGAGGCCCATAGGGCCTAGATTCAACAGGTGACGGCACTGCTGTCGTCATCGAAGTGAGCGTGTTCATTGTTTTGATTGGACCAATTATGTACAAGCTATTCTCATTGGCTACAGGCACCCCAAATAATTATATATATACACGTGTGTATTTCATTAGCGGTACGAGAAGCAAGGAGTACTTTAGGTTGCCAGATGGACAAAAATACACAGGTGGCGGAAAACCAAAGATTACGTAATGGTATTTGTAGGTAAGAAATTCTTAAGTGTTCGTCTTATTGGCTGGGTTATTTCAAACTTGTTTGTTTCAGTTTCTTTGTGAAAAGTGCTAGCAGTCGTGAGAAAAACGTTTAAACTTTTCTCACGATTGTGATTGGTTCGGATGAGCGCTCTGCATGACGTAGCTCTTCTGAGAGCTTCTACACCAGGTTCTCCTGAGTAACGGCAGACAAGTTTCAACTTCAGTGTAGAAAGCTAACGCTCTGTTGTGAATGGATAATAGTAGGGTGCCGCATAGACATTCGGACAAACATGGCTTAAACTTGGGAAGGCGGATTTGCAGGTATTAAAATCTAAAGCCATGTTTAAAGGCAGTTTTGTTTGTTTTTAAATCAAATCAAAGTGACTAGCTAGCACCTAACATTGTACATCACGCATCCCGTGTGGCAAACAAACTGATTTCGATTTACTTAAGGTTATTTACTCTAAACGACGACGTTACGCCTTTAAACTTAACTGACATCGCTGTTTGTGTTTCCACCTCCGCGGTTTTGTTAACGGTCACTTAGGAAGTTTCTTCTAAACCGTACCATCTGTTCATCATCTTTCTGGAAACGTGTATAGAAACTAACCAAACTGTTGTTTCCATAGGCCGGGGTTTTCCCAAATCTGCAAGCTTGACACCTTCAGCCTAAATTATTTGCCCCAAGTACCCCATGAAGGTTGTGACGTGAGGGTTTTTTTGTGTTTTTTTTTTTTTTTTTTAAATATAAATTCAGATATTTAATCTGATTTTTGTTGCTACGATCCTCCCGTCAAAGTATCAAGACTTTAGGCTGCATTTCTCCTGGCATGTGGCCATGATATGGTCTTGTCCTTGAATTATCACTACATTTAAAGCCTTAAGCAAGAAAATATATTCCATGTGAAATTCATATTGGGCTACAGAACATGTCTCCTTGTTGATGCCATCTCAAACAAATGTAGTTTCTTTTTCTGAGACTAGGCTATAAAACCTTTAGTTGCAAGTGCTTGTACATGTGCCAATGTTACCCTTCTTGAAACGTGTTACTTTGAATATCATAAATGTTTGTATTTCAGGCAGTTTGTAAATGGTGCATGCAGGTTGGGTCAGCACTGCTCTTATCTGCATGAATTTCCTGCAGTGCCTTCAGTTCAAGTGTGCAGGTACTTTCAAAAAGGAGGATGCTGGTTTGGGGAAAACTGCAGGTGAGTGGTGACTCAATTTCCATTCAGTGCACTTTTAATACTTTGACTTGCAATTCCCCTCCCTGCCTTTGTTCTGAATTGCAGGTATCTTCACATTGCTGGTCCAGACAGTGGGTCTTCTGGTGCCCGACGTGGTTCGGCACCTGTAGTCAATGCTTCTGCTTTGCCAGGTCATGTTTCAGCAAATCGACGGGGTTCTGAGCCTTCACTTTTTCCTGTGCTGGGTGCGTACAACTGGAGACGACGAGGGTCTGAACCCTTGATCTTGGGTTTAAGCTACCAGCATACTTCACAACGTCCAACTACAGACATTGCTGAGGAAGAAGAAACCGCTGTGTTGGAAGCAGGGTCTATACATCACCAGCAGGGTAAATTTAATGTGTAATCTGTATTCACAGTATCCTATACAATCTAGCTTTCCCTGAGTAGTACCAGAGATTGTTTCTTCTGCAGAGAAAGGGTTACAGGTCCAGGAAAGTGATTACCTGGGTTCCCATCATTTACCATGCAACGTTTCAGATGAAGCTGCATCTAAAGCTGAAACTGATGGTCAAGAGAAAACGGATTCTAAGACAGACCAGCAGGTGTGTGTTAAGGGTGTGTGGGTGTTGATTGGATATTCCCAAATTTGAGGACTTGAGTCAGGCTCTAGTGATTCATACTAGGTAGTCATTGCAATTTAGGGAAGCACTATGCTATAAAATCTTTAAGGCACATTAACATGCCTCATGCACTACACTGTATTAACATTTGTTCTTGTACATGTAATGCACCTATTAGCATAGAACATTGAAACAGTTTAAAAAAAAAAACAAATTTGGCTTGTCTCTATATTTATATTCTTTACCATTAGTGTGCCCTACTAAGGCATTTTCTACCCATTTTCATATTTTATCTTTAACTTTCTTTTGGTATACTTGCATTTACATCTAGCAAGAAACTTGTCAAGGATAGTTTTACCTTTATTTCCCAACTAACCATTCATTGTATAAAAACCTTTTTAATTTTATGAAATTTTCTGCCAAGACCATATACTTATTTAATAAGATCTATTCTGATGAAATTGTTGGCAATACAGCTTGTGCATATTGGCTAAGGTCCTGTGGTCCTTGGTGATTCCATCTGCAGGAGAGTGGTGCAACAGCTTTGGTTGACCAAGGCCAATCTGAAGCCTACAATCAAAGCAAAGATGTCTTCTGTGGTATCTGCATGGACAAGGTTTATGAAAAAAGCACCGTGCGAGAGCGACGCTTTGGAATCCTGCCCAACTGCAATCATGCCTTCTGTCTTGGATGCATTATGACCTGGCGAAAGACCAAAGACTTTCAGGAAGAGGTTATCAAGTAAGTATGAAGCATATTCTTTCATTTTAGCCGGTAATGTTTCTTTCTATGAACTGATGAGTGAAATGTCTGGTTAAACAGGGCCTGTCCACAGTGTAGAGTGAAGTCCTCATTTTACATTCCCAGTAAGTACTGGGTTTGTGAGGGTGAGCCAAAGGAAGCACTGATTGCTTCATTTAAAGAAAAGAGCAGGTAAGATTTACAATACATAAAACGATCAAATTGCTGGTCTGTTGCCTTTTTTTCCTTCAGTATACTAAACTGCTGAATTGTACTGTTTTGACTATTGTGCTTTCCAGAGGGATGGGCTTGCTCTGAACAGGGCTTAACCGGGTGCTTCTTCTAAATTTTTCCATGTCTGCATGTATTTTCTCTAGGTTCTCAGGTTTCCTGCCAAAAATATGGCAGTAGGGGATTTGGCTGCAATACTTTACTCCTTGGGGTGAAAAGCATGATCCTGTATGCATTATACCTTGTGATGGGCTAGTGTCCCGTACAAGGTGTGTTCTTGCCCGGGATGGTTTACTGCAGATGTAGAGATTGTTCCCGCAGCCTCGAACAAAGTTGCAGAAGTGAAATTGTAGTCCTTTCTTCAGTTGCATCATGGCAAAATGTATCTAGAAACTTTTGGAGTGATTCTATAACTGGATCAAAGCCCTGTGCTTATGTACTGAAATTGTAGAATTAATCCATGCTGAAAATGTGTATGAATCAAAGCTTTCGAATGTCTAAACTTTATTTTGAAGCAAATGTATTACCTGCAACCAACCTTCTTCAAAAGCACAACATATAGGATTTGCATTGTTTTAAAGTAACCCACTTGTGCTCTGCTTCAACCCCCAGTAAAATAAAGTGCAATTTCTTCATGCGTCATGGATGTTGCCCCTTTGCCTCAGAGTGCATCTTTAGCCATGAGCTACCACCTGGTCACAGACCTCAACGAAGATATTTTAGACCCAAGGTGATTTCCAGTGCTTTCTGTTGGAATATTCATGGAATTACAAGTATCTGGTAACTTGATTATGGTACTTGATGAATTTGGTAACCTTACATTTTCTGCCCCATGATTATGCAGAATGCTTTGGAGTTGCTGGAAGATATGGACAGTGAGGACCAGCGGCTCTTAAGCTACCTTATTGCCCTGACCCTTTTGGATGATGAGGACTTTGATTTTGTCCAATTTGAGCTTGTTTGATGCATGGGCAAAGTTTTGAATTCATTTATACTGGGTCTTGGAGGTCATTAACTTGTAATTGATTAATTTGATGTGCCATTAAGTCTCTGAGCATGTGTTATTATACAGGCCTCATCACCCAACGCACTAAACTGCTTGAACCATTGTATGTTTAATCTTCACTCTCCATCTGGCTTTTGATTTATGGTTACTGGCATTTTGTTTTCAACAGGATGGCATTTTGAAATTGGCTCCATGTTGGGTCTGAAATATTTTGTAGCTTTATTAAAAAAAAAAAAAAGGCTGAATAGTCATACTTGTATTTAGTACTTGTTTACTTATGTACTGTTACTGGAATCTCCTCAGTGAGTCATTTGCACATTTGTACATTACTTCAAAAATGGATTTTAATGATGCAAGTCTTCAATTTTATTTTGTGTAACTCAGACCAGGGTGCTCAACTCCAATCTTTGATAGCTGGGTACAGCATAATATGGTCATTTGCTGGTTTGCACATTTGATTACCAGGTTTTTGTTGGATTGGGAACTCAAACCATGCTGGACATCAGGATCAGAGCTGTGCACCCCTGGGCTGAAATCTGCAACTTGAGCCATGTCTGTTACTCCTGTTAAACCAAACACTACTGACCTTTTTTTGTTTGTTTCCTGAACTTGCTTTAGCCTAAGACTCAAATGTAACCTGTTGACTGGCTTTGTGGAAACATTATACTGGTTAAAACTACAGTACACCAAGACTTGGCATAATGTTTTATGACTTTTATTGTGTTTGACGGGGGGAAAAAAGATAATAAAGTGTTTGGTTTGCCTCATTTCCTCTTGTTTGGTCTGTGAAATTGAGCTATTTCTTGTGTTGCATTATATTGTACCATCTATGAACTGTTAGAATGAGACCTGGTATTTATTAGCCATAGTTCTGATCATGTTTAATTATAAGGCTCTTAGAATTATTTCATTCTTCTAAGGAAGAAGGAAAGATTACAGTATACTAAACTGCATTCATTGGTTGGATGGTGAGCTCCACTCACTGGGCTACCTGGTGACTGAACAGGGTTGTAGGATTCCCTTTATTCTGATCCCTTTCCACAGGGTTTGATTGCCTTGAACAGGGTTTATCCACTAGCTTGAACCACAAACAATTATCAGGGACAAATGAGTAATTGCTAAAGTATTAAACTATTTTGTGGTGTAACATTAGTTATAACATCCAAAAATGGTAACATGTGTTCAGGCAATTTGATGACAAACCTGACACTAGCTCAGTAATGTACAAATCAGGAGCGATCAGTTCACAGGTCATAGAACAATCCCACTTAAACTTACCAAATTTACCTACCAGTTCAAGACTGGCTAACAGATGGTGCTTGAGCAAAATTGTGCTTTTAAATTGCAATTGTATCGTTCAGTGCAAACGTTTCCAACATTTTGGGGGATGGATTTGTGTTCAGATGAATTTTGTGTATATATATATATGTGTGTGTGTGTGTGTGTGTGTGTGTGTGT